>VZTO01013104.1:60000-110590 GCA_013400615.1 Syrrhaptes paradoxus | reverse complement strand
GAAGCAGCTGATCTCGGCGATTCGGAGTCTTCAGTTTTAGTTTTAAGGAATCTGAATTTCTTATCCCATTTGGCTGCTTGCAACAAAAGGTACAAACACATTTTACTATGGACACAATGGGCACCAAATAACTGCTAGTTTCTTTAACTGTGGCAAAGACACCAATATTATTTAATAACTGGTTTGAGTGTGGGATTTAGATCTGGCTCTCCCAGAGCTCCTGCATTAAGCCCAGGTGAAGATGGGTACCTTGCTCCTGCTGTCATCTCCAAGGAGAGTGGTCCCAGGAGAGGGAAGGCAGGTGCTCAGGGTGATGCCCCAGCCCCCTGTGGCAGGGGCAGTGTTCTGGGATGTGCTGAACCCCCGCTGACCCATGCATTAATCTTTGGCCAAATGCTGCTGTGGTATTTGTTGTGGAGAGGGAGGTGCTGAGCTCTTCTCCCTGGTACCCAGTGACAGGACATGTGGGAATAGTTCAAAGCTGCACCAGGGGAGGTTTAGACAGGACATTAGGAAGCATTTCTTTACTGGGAGGGTGGTCACTCACTGGAACAGGCTTCCTAGAGAGGTGGTCAATGCCTGTCAGTGTTCAAGAAGCATTTGGATGATGGCCCTAAAAACATGCTTTAACTTTTGGTTGGCAGTTGAACTAGATGATGTTTGTCACTCCCTTCCAGCTGGAGCTACTCTGTGGTGTGATTTATTCTGAACATTGCTTCCCACAACTTAAAAACCAGACAAAACCCGTAAAAACCCTCAAACACCCTTGGGATATTTGCCAGGTGTTGTGTGCTCAGCTTGCAGGAGGCCGGTCCCAAACTATATTCTCCTTATGACTGAAACCCAGCACCTGACCTGTCTGGTGGGCTCATGCCTGATCCCCCGAGAAGATAATTTAATGCCATATTGACCTGGTAGCTCCTGCCTTACATTTTGCACACAAAGGCAACATTCNAAAAAAAAAAAAAAAAAAAAAAAAAAAAAAGGCAGGAGCACTGTGCATTTAACAGCTGTATCATAAAACCAGTAATATAGGTTAAAAGCAACTGGATGCTGGAACAACCTCCAAATAAAATTTTTCTTCAGATGATCTTATGCTAACGCAATTTTTGTTGTGCCTGGGGATGTCTCTGCACTAACGAAGATCTCTCAAAGCAACAGCCTCTCCTTGTGTGTTGTGGCAGCTCGTTAAGACTCGAGCTCTGTGAACTGCTTGCTCATTAATTCTCCAAATTGCCAGGGCTGGGAGCTCCCCTGGCTGGGGAAGTTCCCCTGGTCCTCGGGCTGTGAGGAAGCAGTTCGTCAAGGCGGGCTTATAAACCGTTTTTTTTTTCCTTTTCTTTTTTTCCGGAAGGTTCAAACCAGGTTTTCGCATGCTGCAGCAGTGGTTTGGCAGCCTTTAACTTGAGTCAGAGGCCACAAATGAGGCCTCACCGAGCCGCCCTCCCTCTTTCCCCCCGCTTCCCGTTTCCCTCTGCTCCTCCCTTCCACGGGGAGCGCGCACTGCCCGCGGCGCGCCCAGCAGGGGGCGCTGTCGTGAGGGAGCGGCGGAGGAGGGAGGAGGCGCCGGGTAAAGAAAAAAAAAAATCTCAGAACGGGGCCGCGGCGGGGCCCAGCGAGACGGAAGAGGAGGAGAAGGAGGAGACGACAGCAGCGATGGTGAGGGGGAAAGTATGGCGTTGGGGGTGCCTGACTCGGTGGATACACGGAAGGGGGGNTTCCCCCCCGCCCCCTCGCCGGCGGCCGGGCGAGGCCCATGCCGATGAGAATTTCCCGTTTAAGTATTAGCAGGCCTTCCTTCTAGAGTATTTAGTACTGAAATTTCTGTGTACTGGCTGAATGGCTATGGCCCTTTACTGGTTAGTGCAGCCACAGGGGCTTTGAGGTTTTAGTGCTGTCCTTAGAGCGCGATGTGTAGCTCAGGTTTGGATTCCATCAGTTTGTGTAGTAGCAGGTGCGCTGGTCTCCTTGCAGTGGGCTGTAGTGCTGTGATATGATTTTCTTTATTCTTTTTTTTTAGGAAAGGTTTGTGTTTCCTAGGAATTTGCAGGTAAAAGTCACTTGGAAGCCCTTGTGTTCTGAGTGTTTCCATTTCCTTTGCCCCTCTTAGCCCACTGAGATCTATCCGTGCCACATATATGGAAGGGCATGTGACTATCATCACAGAGGCCAAAGGATTTTGTGCGCTGGTGGTGATAAGATAGTCTCTGAGGATTCTGTGCTGTGTTCAAAGTTGCCCAAGAACAGAGCAATAGCAGCATTCAGTTTGTGCTGATACTAGGGGTTTTGTCGGAGGCTTGCATAACCCTGCTAGGAAGCTGTGCCAGGTCTCGGTGCTGCCTTTGTTTGTGGATGCCTGTTCCCAGAACAATTGCCATGCTATCATTGTCTGGTTTCAGACAGCTCCCACCAACACTTTGTCTTTTAATGCTGTGTGTACCTTGCGTGGCACTGAGCTAATTGCAAAATGCTTCAAATACCCATTTTTTTCCCTTCAGAAGGCATGCAGAAAGGACTGTGTGATGCACATCTGAGAGGATGCCAAGTGAAGGGATGAACAAATGTGTCCAGATGAGTCCCAGCACACAGGGAACTGAGCGCTTCTTTTATCCTGGTTATTGCAGATGCTGGGAGAGGATGTTTCCTTGCAGAAAGTGCACCTTCTTGGAGCCAGTGACCTACAAGGAGATCTGTAATAGGTTCACGTAGGGCATCTATTGAGTGAACCCAGACTCTTATGAGATTTGAGATCTGTGCTGTCTGGAGTGTGCCTAGATGTTTGCAGAAACTTTGCTTTTATAAATTAGTTTGTTTGTAGTGAGCAACAGGCAACAGCATCTTGTGCGTGTTTTGGGTTAAATGGAGTTGAAATCACACCTAATTTTGGAGTCCTTTGGGCTATTGTAAAACAACACATTTTTTTGAGCCTTGAATCAGTCTTTTTCCATCTTATTTTGATAGTTTTATGTCCCTTTTCTACAACGGAAGCCAGGATGCTGCTGGTCTTACTCTGAGTTGCTGCCTTGTTTGTTTTTGTGCTGAAGCTATAATTAGCCATCCTCTAGGCATTCCCCTTGAACTCTCAGGGCTGGTGGGATAGTATGTGTATGTTCATTTTGCAGACACTGTGTATGGCAAAAAAAAATTGCTATTGTTCTGGAAAAAGAAAAAGAAGTTTTGGGTATGGCAGTGAGGGAAATGCAACACAGAAGAAACTGGTGGTACCAGGGAGCTGTGGTAAGATGGGCATGGTCTGAATGTGTTTTTCTTTCATGTAGTTCAGCCCAAACATCTCAAGGTTCATGATTCTTGATTTCTGAGAGATCCTGTGTTAGGTAGCCCATGTATGCCCATGTCCTTTGGTGTGGGGGGCAGCACACAGTTGAAATCCTGAGCTGGAATTACAAGCTGAGTAAGAAATATTCTCTGCCTGGTGCTTACATAAAGGTGTTTGTCGCACTGGGGGCGGCAGGGAGGGACTGAGGAGCAGGTTCATTACTGGGGTGCTAATCAAAACACTGCGGACACATGCAACAACTAGCACTGTCCAAGGCTGAGGTGGCATTGCTCAATCCTGTTCTCTGTCTTTCCGGTAGGAAGCTGGCTGGCTGAAGGCTGCAAGTCCAGTATTTACCTGTGGGTAAGCCAGTTATGCTGCGTATTTATGCCATTCTGGTGTGCCTTTTGTGGCCAGAGCCTGTACTGGCAACAAAGTGTTAGTTAAGGCATAGGTAATTGAAGTCTTCCTTTTTCTTGGGAGCAGAATAAATAAGCAAAGCTACTGTATCATTGCTGGGTTTGTGCGGTTTATTTTCAGTCAGGAAGCCTTCTCCTGGAAAAAACTTGTTGCATAGTAGCAACAGGCCTTAATTACAGTGGCAATACCTGTATTCCTCATGTTACCTTAATCAGGGTTTACCTGGCTTGTGCAGTCGCTATGAGCAATCTCGCTCTGCCTTGATTTACTACATGCTGAGTTGTGCGACATGCTGCCTCAGTCATTGGCTCTGTTGAAGTGAGGAAAGACAAATGGCAAACGCAAATGTTGAGGTTTGGGCACAGGGAGGTGATCAGAGGGTCTCTGGTTTGGGAAAATGTATGGATTCGGGTGAAAGCTGAGGATGTGGTTTGATCTTAGCAGTTCCTGCTTGCACAGTGGGCCTGAGACCCATGCTAGTGCTTAAAATAAACTTGCCTTTGAAAGCTACTTTTACTCTGTGGCTCACTTTAATCACTCTCCTGGGGGAAGGAAGATTCTGTTGATAAAACCTTTCTTTCTACTCTTCCCACAAGTAAACTTTAATGGTGCTTCCACTTTATGGTGTAAGAAACAGCAGGCACTTGTAACAAAAGTGTGAGATTCTCCATTTTTTTTGCCTTTCTGTTTCTCTCTCCTTTTTTTTTTTTTTTTTTTCCCCCGTCTTTCTTTCTCTTTTTAAAGCTTGTTTGAGTCCTAAACCTCACAGCTGAGGAAATACTGTTCTGGCAAAACTGCAAAATGTGCTCTCCTTATTTTTGGCATTTTTTCCACACCTCTTTCTTTTCTGTCATCTGGGACAGAAGAGCATTGCTTCAGTTAATTTGTCCTCTTTTGTAGTGGCATAAGTGTTATCCCTGAAATCAGCTCAGCTAGCTAATGGCCTTTAGAAATACAGTACTAGAGATGTATTCCTAATCTGTGGAGCTAAAAATTCAATATGTAAACTACTTGGGTTGCAGAGTGCATTAACATCGGTACAAATGAACACTGCAAGTCCTAATGATAGCAATTAGTATCTTGTCTGGTACCTGAGTCTGTCTTAATGGTCTGAGAATTAAATCCTCCAGTAGAGATTTTTCCCCTGTGTGTTTTAGTGTGTTCATAAATCAGGTTTTTAAACTGCTTCTGAAATAATCCTGTGTCTTGTGAAGCTTTTGTTGGGGGAAGGTTCTCATAAGGAAATAAAACCAGTTTATCTACTCTCCTATAACTCCTGTAAAAGGACGGGAAACATTTATTTTGTTGAGGCTTTCACAAATAAGCAAGTTATTGTCTTACATGAAACTCTGTCCTGTAGATAGGCATAAAATCAGGCCAGCTTATTGTCTTTAGCCCAGCTAATGCGTGTGATGAACTTTTCTTTTGTCTGAGGTCAATTGGAAAAAAACACTTTTTTTTGGTTTGTTTTTGTTTTTTTACTCCACTATGAGCAACTCCTTCAGGGTGCAGGGGAAGAGTTTCAAATGGCTTGGCTGAATGTCGGCAGTATATTTATTACCTCTGCTGCCTCCCTGTAACATAAGGAAACTGTGTAGGACTGGAGCAGTGAGGCTGCAATCACAGGTTGTTGGGTGTCATAAAAAACAGTAAGTTTGAACACGACCTTCTAAATGCCCTCTGGTTTTTCTGGGATTGTTAGTGATTTTGAAAGTAGAAGTCCCTCATATCTTGCTGGACACCTTGAGGCAAAGAGGTGCTTTAAAAACAGAGTGCTTAGTTAGCCAGGGAGCTGAGAAATTGTATTGCATTGCTAACTCATCTTCTGTGCCAATTGTCACTGTTTCTTTAATCCCTCTTTTTAGTATACTACTAGCCTGAACAATTTCATCCTTCAAACTCTTGTAAGTTTGAAATGCCTGAAGAAGAAGAAAGTGAGAAATACAGACAAAACTTTACCCTGTCAAACTGTATTCTTTGTGGAGTGATCCTAGATTTTTGTGCATGCTTCTAGCTTGGGCTAAACTTAAGGTAAAATATTTTGTCTTGCATGTCAGTAATGGAAAAGTGAGCCAGGGCAGAGGGATGTTGGCTAGTATATGCTGTAGGCTAAGAGTAGAAATGTGGATGTTGCTCATTGATCTGTGATGTCTTCATTATGCACCTGAGCTTTTTTTTGCTGGCAATGTGGCTGAGAATATACTTTTGTGCAGCAGCACACTGGGTTTACTGTGGTGTCATGGATCGCAGATGTCCTGTCTGTGCTTTGGCTTGGAATCACTTGGAATTCAGAGTCGAGCAGCCTGAATTTGCAGACCAGAGCACTGGTTGGATGGGCTCTTGGAAAAAAGAGGACAGGACGGCCTTCCTGGTGGCTTTGCTTGCCATAGAATCATAGAATGGCCTGGATTGAAAACGACCTTAAGACCATCTAATTTCAGCTCACCTGCTGTGGGCAGGGTTGCCAACCACTAGAGCAGGCTGCCCAGGGCCCCATCCAGCCTGGCCTTGAATACCTCCAGGGGTATATGGGGCATTATCCCTGTGATAGGATGCAAGATTTGCCACTGGTATTGGTTGTAGGTCTAGAAAAACTGACTTATTTTTTCCTCCTGTCCCAGTGGAGAGCAGATGTACTGCAGAACGCAGTGGTTTCAGTGAGGAGTGTGTGATGTGACGAATGTGCAGTTAGCTAGAGTCTTCCACCCAGAACTTTCTCCAAGAGCGAGATCAGTCTCTTGCCAGATTTATTTATTTTATTTTAACTTGGCTGTTGACTTAAGTGACTTTCTGTGTAGAAGGTCATGTTCTGTTTTGATTTCGGGCTTATAGCTTACAGTGTCATCTATCTTCAGGAAAAAAAAAAGCACAACCCACTTTATATTTGATGCTACAACATTTTCTTGCAATCAGTTGAGAACGGCTATTGAGACATCAGTACATTCATGGCTCTGTTTTCATCCTTTTAACTGCAGTTCCAAAACTGAATGAAATCTCAGTATTAGCTCTGAGCCAATGAACCAAAGTTGCTGTTGTTGGTTAAGCACATCTTTCCAGGGATTTTTCAGAGGAGATTGTGCAAACTGGATGAAACTTAAGTACCACCTCTGGTTAGTTGGAAAATGCAGTTCTTCCCTTAAATTCTAGGGTTAAATCAGCTTTGTGGTGCCTGGATTGGAGGACTGGGCATTAAGCTAGGACATTGCCTAATTGCAATGGTTTATGTGGCTGCCTTGTTTTCAAGGTTGAAGTAGCTGGTGTATTTTTAAATTGTCCTTTGCTGAGTGGATGGGTGCTAATTTGACTTCCCTTAGCTGAGTGCCTCTCCTTATGAGGAGACCTGGTTTTGCCCAGTTTGGTCTGTGTCCTTCAGCCTGTGCTGGGTTGTGGGTGATATTAGCCCTCTGTGATGCGTTGACTCTGTTGTTTCGCTGGAACTTTTTAGCTTTATGTTTGGGTTGCTTAAATATTTTTAAACTCTCTGGCATTATATGCATTTTGCTGCTTTGCAAAAGTAGTGATTAGTAGGCTTTTTTTTTTTTGGTAAGGAATCTTGCCTTTTTCCATTGATTATTTGGAAGAACTTGGCTTTTTTAGGCTGTTTATACAAGCCTCTCGACTTGTATTGAAATGACATTACCCCTAAATATGTCCTAAAAAATATTTAAATGTTGCTTCTGTTGTTGACTTGACCCAGAAGTGATATCTGTAAAGGGTGCCGAGAAGGGAAGTTTTAGCAGCTTTTAAATTAGGGGTTTATTTATATGCCTTTGAAGCCTCTTTAAATCCACCAAGGGCACAACAGCATAGGTATCAAGGATGTATTCCTTCCAACGTTTATTGCAAAATCTTTTGAAAGGCCCTATGTGCTTCCTTTGTTGTTTGGATGGTGAAGCTTTGTAGTGCTGAAGATCCCCCTGGAAAACCCTCCAGCAAAACTGGGGAAAACTAGGCTTGGTGCTAGGTTAAAAGTGCAGTAGGGTTGGGAAGAGTGCTCTGGGGGTGGCTGAAGAAGCTTTAAAAAAAGTAAAGTAAAATGCACAAGCTTTTGTCTATAACATGTAACAAACACCCCAAATACTTATTTTTGGTCATAGCTCCAAACAAGGTGTGGTTACTTGGATTCTTTTTGTCTCTGGAAATCTTTTGTCCAGAGTGCTGTACTGAAGACCCCTGTTTTGTGGAAAAATGGCCTTTTTCCCTTGTGAACATCCATTTTTCCATACCCTGTTTTTCTGAGGCTCTTGAAGAGAGTGTGCTTTGAAGATACTGATGAGGTACTTGGGCTCTGTGCTACAGTAATTGCTACTTTGACATTGTAATTGTTATTGCATCACAGTTTTCTGGGTTTTTTTTGGCAGCAGCAGTGTTTGTCTCTTCTGTCCTCCCTTTGTGTGGAAAGTACTAATTAGATCTTAAACTTTAAGGAGCTGCTGAATACTTACATCATCTTAAAAAATCTATAGTGCTGAGTACTTAATAGACTGATTTTGATGGTACCTGATGAATTGTGGCTCCTCAGATGGGTGTATTGCAGTAGTTCAGGCTTCACTTGACACTAATCATTCCTTAAAAAAAATACAGAGAGATTAATGCCGTTGCTTCTCGTTGCTTCTTGCAGGCCACTGCAAGGTCTGTTGATGAGTCTTGGGACTGCGAAGCCTGCTTATCTTACTTGTCTGTCCTTGGCCCTTTTCTGTTGGGTATTTGAAATCTCTCAAGATGTGTATTTGAATCAGTAGCTCTTGACTAGAAATGAATGACAGCTGTCTCCTACCTGTTCTCTTTACAGGGATTAAGGAAAGCATGGGGTCCTCTTTTCCTGAACAGAGCCTTTTTTAATAGACAATAGACTGATAGACTTTTTAATGCCCCATTTGTGTGCATTTGAACTTCTCTCTGTCTCATTCTTGTTTTCCTCTGCGCAGGATGCCATTATTCCCTACAAGGAAATCCTCCAGATGTACTGGGAGAAAGCAACGAGCTTTGTGAATGCCCAGTGCGATGGACTTGAACCCTGGCAACTGGTGGGGTTGACGTGTGCTTCTACGCTTTTAAGTGTATGGCTGCATGGCTTCCTCTTTCAGTCTGAGAGTAAGTATTTGAAATGGGGGATTTTCTTATGTTTGAGGGGAAGGGAGGGAGGACGGAGGATGAAACAAGGCCAAACACTTGTTAAAGCAGACTTTCTGCTGTCAACTGGTATTGACAAAACCCTCTTCCAAATGAAGGTCAAGGCCAGTCTGGTCAATGAAACACCCCCATTCTTTCAGAGGGTGTGGTAGGCCAACCTGGAACGTGCCTGCCTCTCCTTCACTTCCTCTTGACTCCCTCTTGCTTTTGGCTAAACCATTTACTTATTGCAAAACTCTCCTTGCTCAAAACCTGGAGAAATTTATCTGAGCACGGGATTCTTGTGAACTTAGTCACTGGTGCAAAGTGTCTGAATAACTCTTGCTCTTCCAGCTGGGGGAGGAGACATGGTTTTGAGTTGGTGTTGGAGACATGTTTCATCTTCAGGATGTTCAAGATAGTTACATGTTACATTTTTTTATTTTTTTTCCCTGGGGCATCTTCCTGTTTTGAGCAGTTTTTGGTATTGACAGCTCTTCAGTGAGATCTGTTTTGATGAACCTGCAGTTTTTTCTGTCTATGTGATGGTCAGAGATAACTACCTTGCCTTCAGATGAGAACATGGTGGTTTGCAGTTCCCAGAGGTCTTAGGATTACACTACAGTGGCAGTTTGTTATACCTGAGTTTTTAACTTGATGTTTGCTTTTACTTCTGTCCATCTCTGTTTCTCAACCAGCCTTTTTTCTTTTTAAAGACAGGAGTAGCTGAATAGTGGGAATGTCTATGAAAGAAACAAATTGTATGAAGCTTTTGCTTGGTATGGGGTTATGTTAGTTTCTTGGCTAGTGTTTGTACTGTTGCACAGTGGTTTTTTTTAAGTATTGACTAATTGTTATGAGATCTAATTAGCTTGTCTGAATTTTTCATTACTTTGTAGTCTTCTTTCACTGGGGAAGTTTGTAGTGAAGCTGTACACACTAAAATGTGCAATAGAAATGTTTTCAGAGTGATAATGAGTATTTGCTACAGAATGTGCCAGACTGAAATTGCTGTCCTCCTGTAGTTTTTCAAAATATATCTGAAGTGAAATATATATTAAGCAGAAGGGGGAAATGTAGATAAAATTGCAAAGTCCTAAAATGGTTGATTTTTAAAGTTTGTTTAGTTACTTTTTTTAGTGTAAATGTCTTGCAATTGCTGGTGCTCAGTTGAAATGCCTGTAGGACTCAAGGCACTTTTGGTGGCTATAAAGCATCTGTGTCATCCTGCTTTCATTCCTGCCTTTGGAGCTACTCTGGGAGTTTTCCAGTGTTTGTCATCAGTGGCTTCTCTCATTTCAGTATTTGGACTGTGATGGAATTTCTGCTCTTCCCTCTGTCTGTCCCTTTTCCCTGAGTTGCCTCCCATTGCATCATACATTTCCTGTATCCTGTGCCAGACACCTGGTGAATCCTTGTCACGTTGTGGCTCAACTACTATTTCCTCCTTTGGTCTGGGACCCTGTTTTATATTACTGAGTGTTTTCACGCTGCAGTACTCTTCTGGCTTGAAGATACAGAAAATAATTTCCAAAAGTGTTTTTGCTTTTTGCTGGAGCCCTTACCTTTAGCAAATCCTAAAGTCCATCTCTTACCTGTAAAATTCCGCATGTGGGTGCAAATTCCCTTGTAAGTAAGATTACAAGTCAGATTACTGGTTCCCATAGATGGCTACTGCTCTGCAAGCCCGATGTTTCTGTACTGGGGTCCAATTCTGAACCCTGCTCTTTGCTATGCTAATCTGTCTCACCATGTCCCTGTGGTCACTGTGTTACTTTAGCCTGGGTCAGAAATACAGAGCCTGTATCATGGACTGTATCATAAATGTTGTGCTCCAAGTCAGTTTTTTTGTTTCTTGAGTCATACTAGGCTAATTTCTGACTCTTGTCTTTCAGGTTTAGCATCCCGATCTAAAAAACAGTTCTTTAAACTACTGAGAAAAATGCCGTTTGTCGGGACTATAGTAAGTATTTGAACAACTTTCCTTGATATTGTCCCAGGTCCTTGTTTCAGCCTGCACAGCATACTCTCAGAGAACTTACAGTTTGGTGCATCTTTGCTGTCATGTCACTGTGATTGTAATGATCCAAAGATACAAATCTTGAAGGTCTTCTGCTGCCACCTGGTTTAATGAAAGATGTAATTCGTACCTAGTCTTTTTGTAGCAGCATTGCTCTCATAAAATGGGGGTGCCACCTTTTTTTTTTCTTTAACCAAGAGTCAGTGAGTGCAGTTGCAGAATTTTCCAGTAACATTTCCTCGTTAGACTGGAAGAAAATAATTTTATTTATGGAAGAAGGGGACAGGATTAAACTTGAGTTGTTCTTTTGAAACAATGTATTATTCTTCCAGCAAGTGTGAGATAGCCTGGTGTTTGTTGTGCAACATGGAAGGATAATTTTGTTAATCAGATGACTGGCCATGATTAGGTTAGCGCTATTAGACATAGTTAACATTATAACACAAAGATACTGGAAGTTTGTGTAATCATTAAAATGAAACAGACTTCAGTATTTGGGAGATGGGGATTTTTTTTGCATAAAAGCTTGAAACTACATGTGTCAGCATGTTTTAGCATGTAACGACTTAATGATTGAGAAATGCACAGCTTGGTTTATTTTACCCAGTAAATTATGGTAGAGCACTTAATGATTGCCCTTCTTTCTGCTGGATGTGTTTGAAGATTTACGTATTGATTTGGCGAGTCAGGTCTGTTACACGCAATTTTGTCAAATGAAAGTAGCAAAGAGAAACTTTCTTTTTGCTATGGATGTGGAAGTGGTTCTCAAGTTTCTTCCCCAGCCCTCTGGAAGGGACTAGCATCTTCCCTTATATCGTATCAGGTGACCTAGCTTTCACCTTCCAACTTGAGTAGCCCTTGATCAGATGAATTAATGACTTGTTTTCTTCTGCTTATATTTGTGGTCTGCCTGTTAGAAAAGGACACCACCATCCGGGCCTCTTGTATGCAATCCCTGTTTTGTCCAGACTTACCTTCTCAGGGCTGGCACTGTTAAGTTTCCCTGTGCCAGAGGAATCCTTGTGTGTCCTATCTGTATACTGTTTCTGCCCTTTGGTAGGCTGATACTTGATAACCTATCAGTTGCTTACAGGAGGCCTTGACTTTGAGGCATTCCAATGTCCAAAAGTCTTTAAAGCCGATGATATTCCAACACCTGTCTTGCCTGGAAGAAGAATCTCTACTTTGGAGTGTGTTGTGAGAAGAAGTCTGGGCCTCCTAAATGTAAGGTGTGGGTGGGGGGAAAGAAATCTCCTCACTGTGCCTGTAGCAGAGATTTCTTTATTGTTTCTCTCTCTTTTCATGTGTTTCTAAACTGTGTGTATGATGACAGAGGAGACCAGGTGCAAAATAGAATGCAGCTGAAGACTTCCACAATTTAAAAACTGACTTAAAAAGGTTTGGTGGATAAAAATGCAGTATTTTTGGGTTAAGTTTATTTTTTCAAGTACTAAGGAAGGACCTCAAAGCTCCCACTGCTCATCAGTATAAAGAATGTAGTGTGAATGTTGCAGTGGTGGTGTCTGTGCTGTTAAATGAAACACAGTTGAGCAGTGGCCCAAGTGCCACCCTGCGATTGCCCATAGTGGTTAGTTGGCCCAGTTCTGGGCTGTGCCAGTTACCATTCCCACAGGCAATTCCCAGTGTGGTTTAGATACCAGTGCATGCCAGTTTACCATTCCAGGCAGCTTGTTTTTGGAGGAGGAGGTTGGTAGGAAGAGTTGAACTGTGTTGCTGTCAATTCTACTGTGCTTTTTGGTCAGGGAGCTGAAACATTTCCTGTCTATTCTGCTCAATAGTGTGGATGTAGCTAGTGAGCTCAATCTTGCATGCAGTCAACAGTTATTTATAATATGGCCAGCACCATTGTTGATAGGATTTTTCTTTCTTTTTAGATTCAAAAGAAGATTGATGAAGCCTTGAATGATGTCACTTCCAGTTTATCCTTCTTGAAAGATGAAAAGGATTATATCAAAGCGCTGCCAGAACAGGGCATGAGCCAGTCTGAAGTACTAGAGAAGATGAAAGAGTACAGCTCAAAAGGTATGAATGCGAGTCTGTGTTGCAGCAGAGGTGGGTCTGTTTCATAGACCTAACATTAGACTTACTTTTAAATGAGATCTAATGCCTCCTGCTCATGGTTTAATCTTAAATATTTCTTCCCTGATGTTCTTTGCTTGCAATTTTTTGTCTGCTTTCCTTCTGAAAGTGACTAAGATCAGTAATCATGATTTCTAAGGCTGTATTTGGGTATTTACAGTGAAATTCTGTTCCCTCCCCAAGAGAAGAGACGGATGATGGGAGAGCTGAGGAGAAGAGAAATATGGAGGCAATTATTTGAATGCATTTTTTATTATATTTCTGAGCAGTTATCTTGCTGTTCAACTTTTACCGGAAATGTGTTTTCTGTGAAGCCCCAGAGAATACTCATAATAAAAAATCCCCACAAATTCCAAGCAGGATTTTTAGGGAGTTTCCAAAACTGTCACTCTTAATCAAAGTCTTAATGGTTTTTACCTTGAAAATGCCATGATGTGCTTCTCCTGGCTTGAGTCCAGATAAGCAGTATCTGAAACTTAATTTGTGTTGCCTCACTCATGTAAATATCTCCACCCTGATTCATTTACCTATTGCTCCTAATGAGCAAATCTGGGTGACTTGCTGTCCAGAGGAGCCCTGCTCCTATCCCAGATTTGAGAAATGCCTTGAATTTTCTGCTACAACAGAGCATCTACTCCAAATTCAGAAACAAACAGTTTTGCAGTGAAGTATCCTATAACGGCTTCCTTCTTTTCTGCTTTTATGTATTGCTTATGTGTCTTCTGTCTGTGCTTTCCCTCAAATGATTATTCCCTTCCTTCACTGAGTTCTTCTTTCCTTTTTTCTTTTCCTGTGGCCCCCTCCATCCCACACTTGTGCATCCCCCTTTGAAAGTTGCTTGGGAAATGAAGGTTGGGTTGTGACTGTGTTCACCTTACATATACTTGTGAAGCTGATGCTGTTGAGTTTTATGAAGGAGGCTAACAGGAGAGGGAGCAGATAACCAAACAAGTGGGAATACACTGCTGGGGTGTTTAGAGGCTGGAAGTTACTTGGTTAAGTTCCATCACGTTGTGCAGTGGGTTGAAACACTTTTCAGCAGGGTGTGCTGCTGATGCTGTTCCACCCACCTGCTCTCATTTGTTAAAGCTTCAGCGGCACATCGTTTTGGGTGAAATTTAATTGAGGCGCCCGGCACTGTAGGTTTTATCAATATAGGCCTGGCATTTCCATCTCTTCTCAACTTATGGTGTTGATGGGTGCTCTTTGAAAGGGGCTTTAATTTCAGCCACTTTAGAGTTCAGTTGGTTGGACATTGGTTTGGGGAGACTGAGTGGGGATTTCAGTGGATTTCATATTAATATAACTGCTTGCTGCAGCTAGATGTTATGTGCAGAGTCTTTAGTCATCATTTACTTGCATTTTGCCAAGTTCATGGGATACACAATGCCAGAGGCTTAACATTGCACAAAGTTATTTCTGGCACACAAATCATACTTGTTCCTCATCAGTGAAATCTCAAAACATGAATCCTCATCTGCAGAACTGGTGAGAACATTTCTCTGTGCACTTCTACATGCTTTCTGAGAATGGTTGTGTTTGCAAGCAGTATGCTCTTCCTTCTCTTTCAGGAGATGTACGTTGGCAGGATGGGAAGGTCTCTGGGACTGTATACAGTGGTGATGAGAAACTCACCCATCTGCTAGTGAAGGTAAAGTACAAGCAGTCTGACTTTGCATCTTTGCAGACATCCTTAGCATCCAGGGTGACCAGAAACCCTTCAGCACTGTTCCAGCATCTTTCAAAATAAATAGGGAAGATCTGAAACTAAGACTGCTCAACTCTGAGAACAGAGGCTAGGGTAAATGTAGGTGGAAGGGGAATTATTAGCAAAGCATTTGGGCAATGTAAAGCTGGCCAAGTGGCTGTCACTGCGAGACCACTGTGTAGAGATAAGGAGGATCCAGTCAGATGAGATGTTGTTTTGAGTAAGAAAGTATGAAGCTGGTTACAAGTGAACTGGAAACTGGCACTGAGCTTCTAATTCAGGGAATGGTAGGAAGTGTAAAATTGCCATAGATCAGCTTCAGCAAGCCCCCTGACAGATGTGCCTTTGCTATAGGCTGGAGTGACAGGATCCAGTGAAAGCTGCCCTGTTACTGGGAGGCTGTGGAACTTTGGACTGGAACAGCTTCACTGAGCAAAATGGAATTCCTCTTGGTTTAAGCAAAAAAAAGTTTGTAAAATGATTTTTGGCAGTCCAAATGTTACAACAATGGAGCATGGGCATGCTTCAGTACTGTCTTTGTTAGGTCTGATTACCTGCTCAGGAACTTTTACCTTTGAGAAGGTTGGAAAATAACCTAAACAGCCCACAGGTCTGTTTTCAAATATTATCTACTTCAAGAGGTTTTTTTGCTAGAAAGGGAAGTCTAGCCTTCTTGCTCCTGGGAACAGTTTATAAAGCAGCTGTAATGAGCAATGTTTGGTGGTTGCTGTTTTCTTCTGTTTGTTGACATTTTCTTTGCCACTTCTGGAAATATAAAGCTCAGAGCAGCCTTTCTGGAGGGGCCTCAGCTTGGATTGAGTGTTGTGGAAACATTCCCTCTGTGCTGATTGTTCGCTGGTTTTTCTTTTAACATCCTTGCAGTTGCTTTTTGATCTCAACTGCAGGAGGTCAGAACTGGCCTGTTCCAGCCTTATCCTGTGAGCCCGCAGTTGCAGAACAGCGTGAAATACTGGTTTCCACAGCCACTTTTGTTGTGGTGTGGTTGGGCAGTTGTGCTTTTCTAGTTGTTTCATAATTAACCTGTAATAGTAAACTTGAAAACTAGTTCTGCAAAGTAAGTTTTTTGGCCTGTTTTGTATAAAGCAATTGTAGGGGTGCATATTGTGTTCTTTTTTTGAAAACAGCTAAACAATTCAACCTGTCTTTACAAAAAGAAATATTGTGATATAGAATCACTCCAGAGGCCAGAATGCCGTAGAAAAACAAGTGAGTTTTTTCCCCCCTCAGCCATAGCTTCCCAGCTTGTGATATTTACTTGCAGCAGGAGTTAAGTCCAAGGTGATCTGCAGTATTGTCTGCAGCTAAATGCTGCTAGTTTGCTTATAAAGTGTGTATGGCGAGTTCCCAAATCTGCACTGATAATTTAGTGCTTCACCTGCAAGGCTAACTTTCTGTCTTTGTTTTCTGAAGGTGTATGAAGAGTTTGCCTGGAGTAATCCTCTCCATCCGGATATATTCCCTGGTTTGAGGAAGATGGAAGCAGAAGTAGTGAGGATTGCCTGTACGCTCTTCAATGGGGGCCCTAACTCTTGTGGTGCTGTGAGTAGCCTATCTACAAGTGTCCCATGAACACTTTGCATATTTATGACTTTGATTTAGCTGTAAATAGACCCTCTACTATCCAGCCGAGGCTGAGGTCAAGCTCATTCTGCCCTGCTGCCAACATAACTGTACAGACGGTAGTTGCTAATTGCTCTTCTTGGTGAAGCTTTATGAGAGACAGCTTAACTCAGGGAAGTAGTTCTTTAAACAGGACCATTTATTTCAACTTTTTTTCACAGTCTTAAATTATACAGGCTTGATGGCCGTTGGAAAAGAGCAGCAGTGTAATGTAGTAGTAATGTAATTTAGCAGTAGTGTAATGTGACAACCGCTGGTTGTCAGTCAGTGAAGAGAGCAGTGTCACTTTGAGTAGCTTCCCTCAGTTTTAATCTCTGAACTGGAAATCTGTGGGCCTGCCAGAATGCGAAGATTGAGGAGGAGGCCAGCTGGCTGGCTGGTCACCAACAAGCAGCTTGAAGGATTGGTGATCAAGCAGGCATGGCACGTATTGTCATCTGTCCAGCTGGAAAGCTGTCTTTCCAGGCTTATGTGGTCCTCCAGTGTGCTAGGGTGGAAACCAGTTTTAAAGCCTTGATAGAGTTCCTAGCAAGAGGCCAGGTGTGTGTGTGTGGTTTCAAAGTTGATCAAAGAGCAGAAGTTGTGAACTTGCATGGTGAATTATTGTTATAAAAATCAGCCATGTTTTTTTACGCTGCTTTCTCTTGCTTGACCTTTTTGGTGTAAGGATCCTGAATTTCTTAGGCTGAATTCTCTCCCTGTTTACGTGGTGCATGGGACATTGAGGTCTTATCTCTTGGCATGGTGGTCAGGTGCAGCTGTGAAACAAACAGGCTGCTTAATAACTTGCAAAGAAGTAGTTCTATTTGTAGGAAGAATCCAGATGAGATTTCTCAGACTGGGTTTGTGGTTGTTGCTGTCTGTAAATATGCTGAGGAGAGAGAAGGCCAGCAATGGTCAAGGATCAATATGGGAAGGCAACGTTGACATGAGAGCTTATGAGATGAACTGGCCGTGAATGGACTTAATCTAACAGCTGGAGGGTTGGTTGTGTCAAGGAGATAAGTACTGGAGTAGCCTTATAGTAGGTGTAGTTGGGATGAAACTCCAGCTGGGTTGAAGATGAAACTTGACTGTACAGTGTCTGGGAGTGTAAGATGTGATTGCTGTTGACAGCAGGAGGTTGAGCCCTGTGACCTGACTTGTCTTCTCAGGACTGTATTCCTTGTGCCCCCTTCCAGTTTAGAGAAGGAACGTGGCTCTTTGCCTCACTTCATCTCCTTCCGGGTTTGCAGTGCTGAGAACACTGCTGAGGTGGTCCCTGGAGTGGGGAGGGGGCTGAGTTTAAAGCTGTTGAAGCTCTTCTTTATCAACAGTGGAGATGCTGACTGATAACAGCAGTCAGATAGCTCTGTGGCACTTACTGTATCCTTGGAGAACTTTGCTGAAGCTTGCAACATGTGTGCTCAGTTTTTGTTACCAGAAGTGTTTGTTGTAAAAGTGTCAACCTTGGCCCTGTGTGCTCTTTCACTGAAATTTAAAAGTAGAATTGCCTAAGAGACAAGGTTCAGAATGGGTAAAAAAAACAGCTCCAAAACAATCAGACAGGGATTGCTTCCAATGTGAGACCTCCACAGATGCTTTCAGGGGAATCCCGCTTTTCCCTCTGCTCCTTTCTTCTTCCCCTCCCTTCCAAAGGCTGTACTGCAAAGCCGCAGCTGAGGTTCAAGCAGAAGCAAGCAACTGGGGAAGCATGCAACCTGCTGTGGAGTTATGTTCTAGCTGGTTGAACAGTCAAATTTGCAGGGTGAGAGGGAGGGTTAAAAAGTTGATTGGCCGGAAACAGAAGATTAATTGCATCCCTGTAATTATCTTGTCTAAACGAGTCTCTCCAGTGGACTTTTTGTCTTCCTCCCACGTTGTCCTTCCTGACTGCGAAGTGTCAAGAGTTGCTAATCATTGAAGGAGAGGTGTGGGTGGATATATGGAGCTCACATGCTCTTTAAGTAGTTGGACTCAAAGGCTTATTTTGTTTTCTTCTCCCCAAAACAGAGCTAGCATTTCAGAATTATTTCTGGAGGCTTGGACAGTTGCAACGTAATTTAAAAAGAGCATTTTTTTCAAACTGATGCTGTGCTTTCTGTCTCTGGAAGGCGCTGCTGTAGCTGGTCACTCAGGCTGCTGCAGTTGCACCTCAGTAATTGGTGAGGCTGTGAAACAGAGAGATGGCTAAACCAGGGAGGGTGCAATGCTGTAAATTAAGTTGATCTGTTTAGGAGATGCTGCTGGCGTTTTCTACTAAGAAGGCTTCTGATTTGCTCAGTTCAACTTGTGCAGTGTTGAAAACTGAAACAAATGTGTTTTTTTTTTTTTTAATTTTGTCTCTGCCATTTATGAGAAGCAGTGTGGTTTAGTGCCAGGTCTCTGTCCACTGGATTTACCAATGTGATTTAAGCAGCTGGGACTGCTTGTCCAGTTTTGTTGGTGCCTGGTGATGGCCTCTGAAGGCAGATGGAGCTTGTTGGTGTTTCTGAAGACCATGTGCTGTGTGGAAAAAAACCCAACAGTTTCTGTCTATGCTTCTCAGTGAGGCAATTTCACTTCCTTTGTGCTCTGATTTTCATGACAAATTGCAGAACAGCACTTTAAGGAGCTAATATTCTGCTGCTTAGTCTGGGAAAAAGCAGCACTGTGACACATTTGTGCCGTTCCCAGGGCTTTCCGCAGCCTGGGGATCGCTGTGTGGTCCTGCCCTCTGTCATGTGGACAGCTTCCTGAGCAGGGGATCTGGAGAGCTTCCTCTTTGAAGGTTTCTGGTGTTTAATAAATGCTAAAATGAAACATGTCTTTTTAGATTTAGGAATGTTAAATCAGATGAGCAGCTTGCATTATTATACAGGAGGTGCCTTTATTTGAGTCATGGGGGCTATAATTCTCCTTGGTTTAAATGTGGGCGTAAAACCACTAACAATGCCCTTTGTGGGGGGTGTGCAGGCATGCCTTTTGCCTTAAATTGCACCGAGAGATGTTCCAGGTTTTTAAGCAGTTTTTAAAAGTAATCATTTTCAGCAGTGGATGGATGCTTCCTATTTCTCACTAGTTACTACTTTTGTTCTTACTTTTAAACCTGTTATGCAAGAGCAAAGAGACAGGAATTGGTGATTTTTGGCTCCCAGGAGATTCTAATCACATTCTTGCAATGATTTAGAAAGACTAAGCTCAGCAGATCGAGGAGGAGTGGGGGGAGTTTGTTCTTGTCTGATGTGTGTGTATTTTCCTGTTCACAAGGTGCTTTGTTTTGCAGTGCTGGCACTGTGGATTTCCCCTCTAATCTGGGGAGAAATCACCACTTTTTTGCAAGATTAAAAGATTTTTTTTTGTTTTTAGTAGTTTTTTGAACTTTAAAAAGAAGGGCAGCTTTAAATTGCAGGGAAAATTGGGGGGGGGGTGAGGAGGAGTGCGAGTGTGTATTTGATGTCAATCTCTCTGTGAATTCTTCTTTGCACTTACTTTGCAGCTGAGGACAGGAGAGAGAGGCAAAATCGACAGATGCAAGCCTAAGCCTCCTGTAGAAGCTGGCTTGTCTCTTCCTCCCAAGTTCTGGGTTTTCCAGACTTTGTCATAGAGCTGGCTGCACATTCGAAGTAGGACTTGAACAGGGAAATGTGAGTGATGTGTCTTGGAGGGGGCTTAAACTCTGTAGTGATGAGCAGGTCACCTTGAGAGAGGCAACTAGTGGAATTTACAACCTGCAGGTTTACAGGGATTTTGTGTGAGTCTGCCTCTATGTTATGACCATGCAGTGGTATATTTTTACTTTAATGCTACCTTAGTAATAAATTATAGTTCGTTTTCTTATTCAGAGGCTAGTTCAGCTCAGTGAAACTTATGGTCAGCTTGGTCTCCAGGGTCTGAATGGATGTGTTTCCTAAGGTGAAAATGCAAACAAAACTTTAGACACAAACCAAGGTCATTTTATGTCTGACAGTTTGCAAGTGACATGCAGGTGACATGGCTGAAGGAATTATACCGTAGGGACTCTACCCCTTGCTGCTGTTTTAATGTTGAGGTTCCAGAGCATTCGGATTTGGAGGTGGGGGGCAGTAGAAGGGCTATACAGAATTTAGAAAGCAGGAGGGATACTTTTTCCTGTACTTTCTCCTCTCCCCTCCCATGTAGAAAATAATAAATAAATCAAGAACAAAAAAGTCTTGCTTGCTTGCCTTCTTCTTCATGTTTCGTCTGGCTTTTGAAGATAGCGCAGGGTTGGAAAGCTGCTTAAAACAATGCCTGTTTCCAGCCCCTTTTCCCCGTGGCATCACTTGAGCCTCTGGACTTTTGTTTAGAGGAGAGAAAAAAATATTTGTATGAGCTGTTGGAGGGTGCTGAATCACTGCGTGTTGGCCAGCTGCCAGCATGCCGGGGGAAGTTGTACCCTGTGACAGTGATTCAAGCCCTGGCTGTAGCAGAATGAGTTTGCTGTTGATAGCTACGCTGACAAAGCCTCCTGTAGAGGAGCAGACTCCCTCTGCAGGTACAAACCACGTGGACCAAAAGGGTTTTTGCTGTCGTAGAGGTGCCATGCTAAAGGTGTTGCTGTAGATGAAGCTGCTCTGGCATATCTCTGTGGCAGAGACTCATGTTGGTACTGATGTGCCGACTCTTGGCCAATTTAGGAAGCTGATCTGGCTGAAATTCAGCTTTTTGGGTGGATTTTCAGCTGCCTGAACAGGCTTTCTGTGTGGTCATCTGCCTGCCAGTGTCGATGCCTGGGAGGAGGATCTGTCCTGGATACTGTTCCCTAGCCTCCATCTGACCAACTGCTGAAAACTGTTGACTCTGACATCCCAAAAATTGTGTGTGGCTCAGCATTTCCATGCAGGTGATAAGCCAGGCTTTGAAGAAATGTTTGTCATATGTAAGGGCAAGATGTTGGTGTTCTGATGAAAAGATCAAAATGGGAATAAAACTGTAGAGAGGCTGCTCTTTGAAGAGCAGATTATCACATGAGAGTAGAGGTAGGGATTCCTTGCTCAACAAGGAGCAGGCCTGGTGGCACAGTCTGTTGTTCGGTAACATGAATCCCAAAGTTTTCACAATCATTGCAATCTTGTAAGCAGTGTTGCAAGCTGTGTCACAAGTATGCAATAGTCCCATTCCTCTTCTCCCACTGCTCAGTAGGAAAGCAATCCATGTTATACCAACTGTTTTTTTTTCCTGAAGGTAAAAGCTGACAGCTTCATAGATCTTTTAATAAGAAGGATTGAGAAGTGAATGACACAGCCCATAAAATGCTTAGGACATTGTGTTCCTGCTACCATCTATTTGCTTCACAGCAGATGCAACAGTTTATTTTTCCAGTGTGAGTCTCTGTTAGGGTATTTCTGTGGCAGCTGTTGCTTTACAAACTACCAAAAAAGCAGAAATTGTCTGTGGTGTGACAGTAATTTCCACACTGCCTGTGGTGGCAGCTGCTGCTAGCTTGGTTTGTGTTAGGAACAAATGTGGCAGGCTGTTTCATGTGTCTGTGAACTTTGTTCTTTATCTGTGTACTCAATGTTTAGTCATTGTCATGCAGCCACACTTCTTTGCATTTTGGGGGTTTTGCAGCTATGTCAGCTGTGAAAAAAACAAATGAAAACCCAGACTAGCAGATGTCATAAGGCATGCAAATGTGATTGCATCCTTTTAATCTTTATTTTTTTGGAGAAGAGGTTAAAAGGGAAGTTGCAGTTGGTTCAGCAGGTCTGAGGATCAAAATTAGTCTTTCAAAAGTGCTATAAGTGGCTTTTGATTCCTCTCTTTCACCTGCACTTCTGTATCCCAGCTACCCCCCATCCTCAAGTTACAGTTCACCCAGCATAGCAGTAAGTGAGTCTTGCAGGCTGCTTGAAAAAACAGTCTCACATTTTACTAGGTTAAAATTTTACTTTGAAAGGTTTGTGCCTGCACACTTTTGTGTCCCCTGCATGTCAGAACTCATAAAGGCTGGCTGACAAGAGACAGTCCTTCCACTTGAGGAGTTTCTACCTGTAAAGAGTTTCATTTATTATTTGCAACAGCTCTTGAGTTCTAGTATGCAATAGTAAACTTGATTGAACTGTTTGTATGTGTTTCTTCCCCTCTTCCACCTAATGATGCAAACCCCTCATTTTCCTATGGTCAGGGTAAAGAGGGCTGGGACAGCAGGGGTGGTGGGTTGTGTGGACACTGAGGGACTTGCTGGGGAGTGTAATGCAGAAATTCCTCCCAGTGTAAAATTTCTTGGGCCTTTGAGGACTTACAAGCTCTGGCCTGATGTTGACCAGACCTAGGCTGGCCTCTGCAGAGAGAATGCAGGAGAGGGCTCTGTGTTTTGCAGTCCTGCAGGTTCTGGGAACCTTTTGTAGCTTAGGAGCAGTGCCAACCCTCAGCTGGCTCTGTTCCCCAGCGTGGCACTGCTCCAGACCTAATAAACCCTGCTGGACTTCAGTTAACTTAATACAGGATCAACTTTGTTGTTTCCTTATATGTGGCATAATTAATCTGTAATCTAGACAAACAATCCCTGGGTAATCAAGAACTAAGTATGTGCCAGTAGTTTCATGAGGAGCGGTCATGCTTGGCAGCTAGTGATTGAGCAGTATGGTCCCCTCTTGTCAGGCTTTTGAGTTAGATTTTTTTGTTGTTGCTGTTTTCCCTTTGCCCCTTCCCCTTTAAACTGAAAAGTCAACATTTATTTAAATGTGCACTTTCAAGGTGAATGTCAGAAAGTTACCATGAGCTGTTCAATGCCTTCTGTTGCCCTTGAAAACCTGAGCTGGTCCTGTTCATCTCTTGCCTCTGAAACATCTCTGGCCAGAGATGCTGTGGCAGCATCCCTTTTTTGCTTTTCTCTTCTGCAACATCTATGTAAGTAGTTGTTTTTCTTGTTTGCTGCTTTTCTTTTGTGACAGATGACATCTGGTGGGACTGAGAGCATTCTGATGGCCTGCAAGGCATACCGGGACCTGGCTTACGAGAGAGGCATCAAACAGCCAGAAATGTGAGCAATACCTCTGTGGCTTTGGGAGCTTGTGGGAATTATTGTTCCTCTGAGTGGAGGTGGCAGCTAGACCCCCATATTCCTTCATTTCATAGCTTGTTACTTCCTCCTCCTTTTCCATCTGTGTCTGAAGGAGAGAAACATGGGTCAAAAAAAGTGGTGCAAAAGCACAAGAACCTTTAAGCAGCCTGGGAGGCATGAATGTTGATGGGGGACTGCAGTAGCTATGCCATAAAGATGTGTTTTGGCAATACCTGTGTGCTGCTCTAGACAGAGCCTGCTCATTTCTGCTTTGGGTCCCTCTCAAGCAGAGATTGGCAGGCCCTTTGAAGTGTTTAAGAGATTTGATTTATTCAGATCAAAAAGGGTTTAGCCTGAAAACTCTGAGACTAAAGTTGGAGCTGAAATGAGGAATTGTGCTAATCATTACACTGCTAATAGCGGATTTGCTCTCTCTAATGTGCTGCTTTTTTTTAGACAGTACATCAAAACTGTTTCTCTGGTTAATTGCTTACAGGGGGAAAACAGAGATGAAACACTGTGGTGTTCATCCTCTGCTGAATTCCTGCGGTTCTTCCCTCTCTAATGTTTTTGCATGCTATTAGAGGCCTTGATAAAGATATGGTGCTTCAGAAAAGAAGATTAATTAAGGATGATCTGACACTGCCATTAGAGATGGGAGATGGCAAGTAGTTCCTTTGGTGTATTAATGCTGCTCCTTTCTTTTTGTATTATCATATGCCCCTCCCCGGGAGGAGGGCAGCTGGTTGGAGGTGGTACAACATTGTCTGATATGGCAAGAAATTAACTTTCTTGGGAACTTTGGTTCCTGGTTCACAGAAGACCATGCAGTGGAATAGAATTACTTTAATAGGTTTTCTCTGGGTTGTCTGACATGTTGTGCACCATTGTAGTTCAGAACAGCACGTGGCTTCTCATCTGTCCCAGAGAGCATTTTCCCCAACTTTTTTTCTTTTTTCAATCTGTATGATTCTTGGCTAGTTGAAATGTGCAATTGGCCTATTTGTGATCTGTCACACAGAAATATCTACAAGTAGATTTTTTTTTTTCTTTCCCCTTCTGATCGTGGTAAAGGCTTAGGTGCTGCCTGGGTTGACATACACAACCTGTTGCTTTTCTAGGTTGGTCCCGGTGAGCGCTCACGCAGCATTTGACAAGGCAGCACACTACTTTGGACTGAAGTTGATTCACATACCGCTGACCAGGGCTATGGAAGTGGATGTTCAGGTATCACTTTAGGCAGCATGGCATTCTTTCTGTGGGAAATTAGCGTGGTACAGCAAATAGCAAGAATTCTGCCTATTTAGGCACCAAGTTAGTGGATGGAGAAGGATGAATCCTTCCTGGAAATTGGGGAAAATGGCCTGTCATTACAGATGAGGTTTTGTTTTAAATACTTGGATGTACAACATTCCTTTGACTTGTGTGATTCATTTAGAATTGGATAATTTATGTATTTCAGAAACAGCCCCAGATTTCAGGTGGGGATGAGCAAAAGTGTTCTAGTATTTCCAATTGGATGAGTTAAATGACTCAGCTGATGTCTACTGATGCTTGTAGCTCATTGCTTTGCTTTCTGTATGCTCTTGTGCATTGGTTTTTTTAAGACCAGATGCTGCATGTTTTCACTTTTTATCTTTTTTGGCAGGGTGGCACTTGGTAAATGGAATGTGAGCATCTTCTCTGTTTAAATCTTCAGGCAATGAGGAGAGCTATTTCGAAGAACACAGCCATGCTGGTCTGTTCCGCTCCCCAGTTCCCGCATGGAATTATGGACCCAGTTGAAGAGGTGGCAGAGGTAGGGTGCCCCTGGGACTTCTGGGTGCTTCAGCAATAAAACCAGCATGGCCTTCTGTACAAGAAGAGCAGAGGGCTTCCAGGATGCCAACCAGTGAATCTGGAGGGAGGAGCAGACTGGTTGGGGCGCTATTACTGTCCTCAGATAAGGTGTTAACCAACAGCAGGGTATGTAGCACACAATTTGGAAGTGAGGAGGAATATGGGACTGTTTTGGTGTTTTTCTTTTTTTTTTTTTTTTTTTTTTTTGCACTATGTGACTGCTGTGAGAAGGTGGGCTTTAAATATCAGAAATTATTTCTGGGCATTGTCGTAAAGCTGTTTGTGTGGGACTGGATTTTGGACTTGAGCTGGTGCATGTGGTGAGTCATAGCAAGAGAAAGCAGCAAGCCTTTTGCACATGCTTTGTATCTCTCAAGTCCATGCCACAAACTTCTGCTGTAACTGAAGGTATGTGTTGTGTATGTGATTTAGAGCTCAGCTGCACCCACTGCAATACTAACCAGGACTAATTCTTTGATTTAACAGCGAAATAATTAACCTGGTAAAAAGGCTCTGAATTAGACCGTATTTTCTGTAGTAAACTTCATGCAGAAGTTGGAGGAATGCATGGAGGGAGTAGGAGCCAAAGGGCTGGGATCTTATTTTTCAAGCACTCCTCTTGATTTTTGTCACTGTGCTCCGGTTATTTATTTTGTGTGTAACCAGCTAAGGCCTCTGACCTTCTTTTCATTTGGATCATGCCCTTACACTTTATTGCAGATACTCCTTTGAGACCAAGTTGTCACATTTCTTGGGCAAATACAGCAAATTGCCAAAATGCCATGTTGTTTTTCCTCTTGCTGGCAATCTTCAAATACAAAAGGCAGGTGAAGACATCCTATCCTCAGTGGCTTGAGAGTGGCGCAATGCTCCAAAAGGGTCCAGGAAACCTTTAATTGTGAAATGCAGAGCAGCTTTTGGTGACTGGAGTTTGGGTGCCCCGACCACAGTTTTCTTGCCTGATTGCACGTTACTCACCAGAATCTCTTATTCACACACAGCTTGCGGTGAGGTACAAAATCCCCTTCCACGTGGATGCCTGCCTGGGTGGTTTTCTCATTGCTTTCATGGACAAGGCAGGGTTCCCTCTAAAGCGTCCATTTGACTTCCGTGTAAAAGGTGTGACCAGCATTTCTGCTGATACCCACAAGGTAAGAAGGAGGGAAGAAAGTCTTCCAATGCTTTCATTTCTGGCAAGTGATTCCTGATGCCATCCATGTCTTCAGACATTTGTGCTCTGCTATGTGGAGGA
Organism: Syrrhaptes paradoxus; assembly: GCA_013400615.1. Taxonomy (NCBI): domain Eukaryota; kingdom Metazoa; phylum Chordata; class Aves; order Pterocliformes; family Pteroclidae; genus Syrrhaptes; species Syrrhaptes paradoxus. Next base: position 84,236 of record VZTO01013104.1, on the reverse strand, counting down.
GTGCTGAAGTGCGGGGGTAAGGGCTGCCCTTTTTGGATGCTTTGTGCAATGTGCCAAAGTATGTGCAAGTGGTATTTTGGTGACTATGTGCAGTGAGCATTTGAATGTGTTCTTGTGCCCTCCTGCTGCTTTTTAATGCTTTCTGTGTCCCTTGCAGTATGGCTATGCTCCCAAGGGCTCCTCGGTGGTGCTGTATAGTGACAAGAAGTACAGGAGCTACCAGTTCTTTATTGCACCTGACTGGCAAGGGGGCATATATGCCTCCCCCTCCGTGGCAGGCTCCAGGCCTGGTGGAATCATAGCTGCATGCTGGGCGACTCTGATGCACATAGGGGAATCAGGCTACATCGAGGCTACGAAGAGGATCATTAAAACGGCTCGTTTCCTTGAATCAGAGTACGTGTGTGCCTTGGCATTTTGATCATACTCTTTAACCCCATTCTGGACTCCTCCCAAACTGCTTTTGTTTCTCTTGCAACTTTTTCTTTCCCCTTGGAGAAGCTATAGCATGTTACCTGCTGGGTAGGGATCCACCAGGCAGGTATGGGAGAAGGTGCTTTGTTTATGCCCAGGTTGCTGCCCTGTGCCAGATAGCTGAGAGGCACAGAGAGGAGGGGGGCAGGCATCTTTATTTAGCTGACTTTGCTTTGAGAGTTTCTTCTGCCTCAGCCATGACTGAGAGGGAATTAGGAAGGAGTTGCTGAGGATGATGAAAGAAGGGTTATACTATCTTTTGTTGGGGTGCTTGTGTTGCTGTGGGAGCTGATATGCTGATATTTTTTGCCACTCTGTTTTCCCTTGCTGCTCTGTCCTCCTCCCTCTTTTCCATTTCTTCCTGAGTATACTTGAGGGCCTCTAATGACTTGAGTCCTCTTGCAAGTCCCAAAGGCCTGGGCTCTGGACTCTGTGTGATATTTTTTTTTTTTTGGTGTGGATGTGCTTTCATCGGTTCCCTTCTGTAGGTTTTTTTTAAGGCACTAGATAGACAGAATGTCTGGCTTCTGAAACCCTGATCAGACATTTCTATTTTCCTTTTGCTTTTTAAGGTTGAGAAAAATTGACAGCATCTTCATTCTTGGGAAACCTGAAGTGTCTGTCATCTCCATCGGTTCGGACACTTTCGACATTTATCGATTATCTAACTTCTTAGCTGCAAAAGGGTGGAACTTAAATGCCCTACAGTTCCCATCAAGGTGAGTGTGTAGAGACCAGTGCAGTGATGGGTGTAGCCGGGGTATGCAAGATGGTCATCTTCAGGCCACGTAGCTCTCTTGATTTGCTGAATGATGTTGTCCATATCTGATAAATTGTATGTAGACTTTTCCTCTGTAGAGAAGGAATTACTTTTGTAATTGCTGATATATAGCAGTTACTGCAGTGAGGCAGAGACACTAGTAATTTTAATGAACCTGGCAGAGAACATATCTGAGGCTCCCTTTCTATTTACCTCTGTCTAATACAAGGAGAAAAATATAAATAGCCAGGGCTTTATCTCATGTTGACTAACTGAGGGTTTGGAGATTGATTTATTTTTAGGATCTTCTTGAATTCCAAGAACAGTGAAGGGCTGATCATTTTCAGTGATCTTTCAAGGCTGGTGTAAAATGATTGTTTGTCAGGGAGTTTCCTTGAGCAGATAGTTGTTTTTTCTGTGGGTAAAAGGGGCAAATGCTCTCAGATTTAGCTGCACTGAAAAAAATTTTGGACTTGCAGTTAGCATTAAGCAAAGTCAAGGGAGACTGAAGGGATAGGTCAGAGGTGTGAGTATCCCCCTTCCTTCTGGTGGGTGCTAACTTCCACGCTGATGGCTCATCTAAGCTGGAGAGGGAAATGATGGCAAGGATCACTGTGCTTGCAGGCAGCTGCATGCTTCTGACCAGAGGTACCTGGATCAAGGCAAGAAAATTATAGGCCTTAACCATGTACAGTGATATCAGGAAGGAGAGGGGGAGTTGCCATTTTATAAAAGTGCTGAACTCTCCACAACTTGGTTCCAGCAAGTATTTTGCAGTTACTGCCTTTAACTGGAATGGAGTGGATCATCTTCTCACATTATACTACCGAAATGTTATTTTAAGGAGGTGTATGGTTGTTGCTGGCCAAGGAAGGACTAGATTGCTGTCGGTTGCGCAGAAGACGTGGAGCTGTGCGTACCTGAGATGGTTAATTTCTTCCCTTTCCTCTGCCCAGCATTCATCTCTGCATTACACAGCTGCACACAAAGCCTGGTGTTGCTGAACAGTTCCTGAAAGATGTCAAAGACAGCATTGAGGAGATCATGAAGAACCTCAAAGCCAAGACCACAGGCATGGTAAGGAGGCCAGCATATAGGGATGGTGCGTTTGGGGTGAGCGCAATTTCTCTGATGGCATTAACGATCCTATGTAACAACTTCCTCTTCTCTGCTTAGGGAGCCATCTATGGAATGGCCCAATCAGTCCCAGACAGGAGCTTGGTAGCGGAGATTTCTCAGGCGTACTTGGACGGCCTCTACAGCACGGATGTTCCTTGTGGTGAAAAGCACATGAATGGCTCTCCCAGCCACCACTGACTGTAGCGCAACAATCGGTGCCTTGACAGCTAGCTCTGGGGTGGTTCTAAAGGTTTTCTAGGGGAAGAGATTGCAGTAAGCCTTTGTTCCTACAATTGCTGGTCTGATGGCGGCTCAATCTGGAAAACTTCCTTCCTTTAGTCTGTTCTGAAATCTGCATTATTTTCATGCCCAACTTTAGTTTTAGGGTTTTTCTTCCCTTCACCCTGCCTATTTTCATCATGGCTGTTGGTGGTGAATTGAATATCCATTCCACAACTCCAGATTCCTCAGGTATTCTGTGTGTCACTTCATTCCTTGCTGTGTCTTCTCCTCAGACCTGGTATTCAGCTGGTGTCCAGCCAAGTGTTAGATTTGACTTCTCATGTTGTGTTCGAAAGCTTCAATCTTCCCAGAAGTTGAAGATGGAAAATAAATTGATTTTTTTGTTTTCTTTTAAGTATTTCTGCAAGGTACTGCATTTGACAGACTGTGCTGCGAGGGGACCCTTGTATCTATGTAATGCAGAGCTGATAAATTGGCAAAGGAAAGATGGTCGTGTACTCTTCTTGAAATGTGAGACTGCAATCAATATTTGCTGAGAGGAGAAAAAACCCAAAACAAAATCCTTTTCTGGAATCTCTTGGTTTGAATAACAGCAGAAATAGAAACCAATTAGGTGGTGTAGGGAGAGGAACTGGATGGTACTGAAAATCTGAGGTACATAGTATCTGTTTTGCTTCCCTGCCTCTTCTAGAAGACATGCATTTACCACCTAGAGTGCTTGTTGTACCTTGCACGATTCTGGAGGGATGTGCAAACCAGTGAATTCACTGTTCATAACTTGAAGGTTTTGCATTATCCCACCATGCTGTAGTAGAGTCAGGCCCTGGTGTGTGTCGTGGCCTGGGACTTCGCGTGCAAACAGATGGCACCAAAGCTGACCTTTTTTTACCATGGTCTTTTAGTATAAAGGGGTGATTTTTGTAATAGTAGTAATCTTTGCTCTTTGCACTGATTCTTTTAAGGCACATTCTCAAAAGGGCATTCACCATTGTGCCTTGATGCTTCTCTGGCCTTTTTTGTGGGACGCCAGGAAGGGTTTGAGGGTTCAACTGTTGACTGCAGCATTTACTGTGGTTATTTCCTTATGGTACTATAGTGAAAAAAAACCTCAAAGGCAGACTGGCCTCAGAGAAAGTGTGCTTGCCTACAAGGTAGAATAGTCATTGTGTTGAGCCAGGTCCCCTTCACAGTATTACAAAGATGCTGCTGTAGCTCTGAGAGGTAGATGATAGAATGCAGCAAGTTGAAGGTATTCAAACCTTGGGCATGTGGCTCATCCTTCCTATTTTTCTCCACTGTTTTTGTGTTGAGAAAGTTTTCCCAATGAGATTTGTGAGGCAGTTGTGGCCTTAAGGAGAAGCTAGAATCTCCTGAGTCATTAAACAGTGGTGGAGTTACTCCTGCAGGGCTTACCCATGTGTTTCCTCTTAGCTTTTTGCCTGCTACCAATGGTTTCCTGGGCAGAGTTCAACACTTGGGAGAAGACTTTGTGCCACATCTGCAGCATCTTGTGCAGGGCGTCTGAAGGCGTCTGTCTCTCCGCTGTAGTGGGCTTGTTAGCCCTAATGTGACCCTCACTGGCTTACCACAGCTGAAGCACACACTTGCACAATAATTACACTGAATTAGAAGGTTACTTACCAGCCACTGCACACCAGTGCAGCCTTGGCCCCTGTGATTGTGGGAAGAATACTTGTTTTTTAACAGGTTTATTCTCAGTGCTAGGAGACAAAAGTATTTTGACCATCTGCCCTTAAACTGATGACTCTATGCATGTCTCTCAGCCATTTTGAAAGCATAGCGTTTGATTGCCTGATAGTTTCTTCTTGATGATGTTGCCAGCTCTGGCAATCAGCATTTATGTTGGACCTATTTATTCTGTTAATGTGACCATTACTGCATCTCTTGTATTTTGGAGACAGTCTTAAGTGTCTGGCTACTGTGATGGTTCTCTTTGGAACCAAGATTTAAAAAACAAAAAAAGGGAGGTACTCTTTGTTTCTGCTTTAAAAGAAAGGGGATGGATTGGAGCTGGGCAAGGGAGAGAGAAATTCTCTTCTCTTCCCTGGTTGCCTTCTCCTACAAGGAAGAACGGGGATATAACAGATCAGTGTTCCATTTCAGGTTTTTGGATATGTTTGAAGATGTTATTTGTAAGTCAATGTATTCTATTCTGGGCTTCACTTAATATTTGTGGGTTTAACTGTTCTATGTATATTTGTTCTATACTGTAAATGTAATCTGGTCAGGAGTAGGTCACTGTAATTTACTAGTTTGTAGTCTTTATTCACCCTTGTCATTAACATGTAATATGCATCTCCTTTATCATGCCAAATGGTCTTAGAAAAATTGTGTGATTAATAGGCTGTATAATTATTTAAAAAACAAAACAAAGAGGAATTTTATGGACTGGATTATGATCTGAAACTGGATGGTACTTTAGACCTGGAGGAATCTTTGCAACTATTAATTCCTGCAAGATTTCTGTCTGTCAGGTTTTCCAAGCAAGACATGAAATTAGTTGCTTGTACAAAGCACTCCTGAGGGATTTACGTGCTCGTAGGTACTAGACTGAAGAATATCCAGTGGGATGGACGAGAGATGTGTCTTCATGCCATGGATTTCATCTCTGCTTTTCTGATGACTTCGAGGAGGAGAGAGTGAAAGGGTTGTGTGCAACACAGTATCTTGCCCAATAAATACACATGGACTTTTTAATGAACAAGTGGGACGAGTTCATCTGATGGCAGTATCCTGTATTGCTCTCATTTGCCACTGTAAAACTCTAGGCTGAAATAGCTGAAGAGATGGTGAAAATGGGCCTAGTTTATATTAAAATGGTGCATTTACCTGTCTAGGCTCATTGAACTCTTGTTTTTCTGTTTTAATGCTCCTTTGAATGAATGGGGAGCTATTGCTCCTGATCTTTGCTTATGCACTGCCTAGTCTGTGGTGGGGAGAATGGTTTATGAATCTTACTAACTCTGCCCGAGGGCTGCTTTTTCATTCTGTCAAGACAAAGGTGGTGTCTATGGCTACATCTTGTGTGTGATGTTCAAGGATGCTAAAAATTGTCATTTAAGAGCTATGAATTTTGTCTTAATACTTTACAGAACTTTAAGGGTTAAAAAATGAAGACAAAAGGATCTGAATTGGGTGTTTGTAGTGTTTCTCCCCGACTGTTTTGCTGAAAGCAACTACTGTTGATTTCACAGCTAATTTTTCCTGTTGTACTGAAAATGCAGCAATTTGGCTGCAGATTCCCTGACTGCCAAGATCATTGTGTTACTGGAGTGAAGATCTTCCACTGCCAAATCTACCTACAACAGCTTTTGGGAGGTATCTCACCGTAAGAAGCCCTTGGCCTGTTTCTTCTGATGCTTCTGTACCTTTTGGTTGTGCCTTGGCTACGGTACGCTTGTGATTTTAGCACAAGCAGTTGTTATCTGATCTGCTCTGGCTTTGATAATCTCATTCTCTTTCAGACACCGTTCGCTTTGAAGTGCAGGCCTGTGAAGGCACGTGCCATTTCTCTGCGTTGCTTCATTAGGAAGCTTTTCCATGGTAGAAGCACCTTCCTGAGAGCCGTCAACCTGCCTTGGGGAAACCTGTTGGCATAGTTTTGACAGTGAGGCATCCTTCCAAACTTGACATCAGGTTAACCAAGACCTTTATTGTAAACATTTTCAGTTGGTATCCTACTAAAGGCTGGTTACAATAAGAGTGAAATCACGTGCCTGCTTATAATACTGCTAGAGAGAGGTTACAGTAATAATCAAATTGCACGTCACAGTTGCGGGTATGTTATAGAGCAACTAAAGGATTCACGTACCACGTTTGGGGCAGAAAGCGCATTCTGGTAGGTAAAGAAGCAATAGTGCAGTGGCTGGATGGGGTCAGGCTCTGGAAAAATTTACTGGTGGAATTGTGTAACATGACACCTGGTAAAAGGGCTGCTTAAAGCCCCAGCAGCTCAGTGGTTTGAGGCCTGGCAGCACACAGCTAACGAAGGGTCTAAGAATGAAAGCGGCGAGAGCGGCGATAGATATATGCATGGAGCCCAAGGAACGCCTCCATCCACCTGAGCTGCAGCAGGGAGTTTGGCATGGTGGTAGGTGGTCTGGAGCCAGGAACTAGCTTGGAAGCGGAAGGAGGTTGTAGGTGCAGCTGTCCAGGTGAGACACGGGTTGCGGCAGAGATGATTTTTGGCTTCATGTCTCTCTCTAGTCAGGAGAGAGAAGCTGCAACCTGCTCGATGAAGCTGGCCAAGTTGATGTCTCGCTCCGATAAGCCTCCACACTCATGGGTGCTCAAGGTGATGTGAACCTAAAGCATACAGACAGACCAACCCACCAAGTGTTGCTGACAGAGAGCAGGAACCATTTCCCCCAGTGATGCAGACAGTTTGCATCTGATGAGGCAGGTGGCACTATTGCTTTGTCCAAACTTGTTAGCAAAATTTCCTGGGGTGGGAGAGGTGGTCTGGCATTTTGCCTGTTTTTTTCTTTCCTACAACTTGTCCTGGCCACAGGCTGTCACTGCCACTCCTGCCTTGGTCACAGCAGCCAGCTGTGCCCACTTTTCAGCTTGCTCTTTCTCCAGAAGCTTTTCCCTTTGCTGCTACTTCTGATACTGACTTTAAAAAAATTGACCTTGGTGCCAGCCTACAGGCAGCTACTGCTCAGCTGGACAGCTCAAAAAGGGGGAAGGGAAGGTTCTGTGGGTGATGGCTGTAGGCTGTCTGTGATATGCCAAGGGACTAGCATCTAAGAAAGAGGTTTTCTTTCCTGAACAGGATTTGCTGCTGCTGTTTTATGCCTCATGAAAAAGATGTGTTCCCTGAAGAGCTCTGGCTGCCCCCACCATCCCTCTTCCATACCTTATTGTACACATTGAACCATTCGGGGTGGTGATCCAGTTTTTCCGCCTGTAGAGCCACTCTGGTCATGAAGCCAAAAGCCTGCCCAGTGGAGTGAGAGGAAGAGTTAGCTCTGGACCACCTACCCTGCAATATACTGGTTTTCACCCCATTGCTATTGATTTTACACTACGTATTTCTAGGTAACCCAACCAAATGCAAGGCCTGGGATGTTCTGTATCTTTGTTGGATTTTCCTGTTTTAGGGGAGCTTTTCCCAGACAAATGGTGTGCTGGGTCGAGCACTTTGGTGTCTTGGGCAGGTTATCGTGCTCAGCAATTACATTTCAGGAGAAACATGGAGGGGTTTCTTTGGCTCAGCCTTGCAGATTTGGCTCCCTGCTCTGCAAACCAAGTCTCCAGCGTTATAAAACTCTACCCCCAATCCTCATACCCGGTTGAAGTCCTTGAAGTGGAACTCTTTGAAGATGGCGTCTCTGCCTTCCACCTCATTCCATCCCACGGCTCTGAGGTTTGGCAGCAGCTGCTCCCTCTCCTCTGCGCTCAGCCTGTGAGCTTTTCCTGCCTGACACCACAGAAAGGAAAGGGAAGAGGAGCACGTCAGCATGGCAGAGGTAGGATGAAGCAGGTATTCAAGGTAGGGAGGTTTCCCATGGGTTGGGGAGTTTATGGGTCCATGGAGGCAGTTGCAGAGTGGGTGGGGAGGGTCAAGAGTGTGTACGGACCTGAACTGGGGGGTGCAGATGACAGGGGGTATCAATGCTGTCCTCTGCTCCCTGCCCTGGATACATCCTGCCTGTGCCTAGGTCAAGTGAAGTCCAGTTTGTCACTATTGTCCTGTGCTTTACCTGTGTATATATGTATTCATTAGAGCCTGAGGTACTAACAAATGATAGCTCTGTGAGGTTAAGCTCCCAAGTAGGTTACATATAATTTTCTGGAAAAAAAACCAAACCCTGAAATACTGTTATGGCTTCTAGAACTGTGATTTCCTTGCTTTTGAGGTTTGTGAAGTACTGTCCTGAAGTGAGAGGGTTTTATTTGCAGATCATCAGTACTGAAGCCTGCTTTAGAGGAGAAAGAAGTGGTGTGAATCAGAGACAAGTCACACTGCACTGGAATTCAGCTCCTTTTCCATCTCCCTTATGATGGAGTTTAAGAGGCTCTTTCTGTCTGTGATTAACAAAGGGCAAAGGGAGAGACTGTGATTTAGCATTGTCTTCCACTCCTGGGCAGAGCTGCTGATATTTGTTTTTTTAAGGAGGGGGTAAAGCAGCAGTTCTTGGCTTTGGGGAGTGAATATAAGGCAAAGATGAAACTAAAATGGAATTTTTGGGGATGGGGACTACCTGAGCCAGCATATCATCTGTCTCAGTGGGGAAGGCAGGAGTGAGTGCAGAGGGGTATTGCTCTATCTGAAAGGTTGTGTTCTAGCAATTAAAATTCTTTCCTAGTGGATTATCTGATATTTAAGGTTGGTGAGAATTGTTTCTCAATGACGAAGACCAACATCTTTGTGGTTTGTTTTCCTTTATGTGCTGTAGAGCAAAGTATGGCAAGTTAGATGTGAATCCCCACAAATGCAGCCCACTGTTTCTTCTGGGTGTTTGCTCAGCTTTTTAAGATGATACTTCTGAGCAACGATGCTCAAGCAAAGCGTCTCAAGGGCTGCTGACCGAAGAAGGCAAATCATCCTTTCCTATACTGCACCTACTCACAGGCTGTGCAAAACCAAAGAGGCAGCCATGGAGCTGATGTTTTTGTGGGTTCTTTGGTTTTGCATGTTCTGATGAAGATTGGAAAGATTATGCCCTATTCCCATGTTACAGGGTCTGTTAAGCCATTGGGCTGTTAAGCCTATCTGTCTGCACAGCCGTGACACTCGTGCTTAGGGAAAGCTGACAGCTGTGGAGCACTTAATGAAATGGAGAGTGCCAAGGTGCTTGCTGAACCTTAGCTCAGGGGTGGTGGGAGTGGGATGGTTCCTGTCCCCCTGGCATAGAGGCTGCACGCTCTCCCTCTTGCACGATGTTTGGGGAAAGCCTTCCTTGCCCGTGCATACTCTGGCCTTGCTGCTAGAGTGCAAGCCACTCATGCTGCCTTTCAGTTTGGATGACATTTTGGATTCCACCCTGCCAGCCCCAGCTCCACCATCCCCCTCCTGCTAATGTCAATCCCATCCCTTCCCGAGCTCTGGGTTTGGAGGAAAGGTAGTGAGTAAACAGAGCTCAGCGCAATAAACCCTCAGTCGTTGCCCTTCTGCGCTGATGGCGTGATAAGCTGGGTATGGGTAGCTTAGCAACTGGATAAGGTGGGGATGGAGGCTGGCTCTGCATGGGGCTGCTGGCAGGGGGACATCCATTAGGGCTGCCCTAGGGGACTCTGATGAGAGCGGGGTGAGGGCTGTGCTGGGTTTTGGGACCAGAAGCTGAAAGCTCCTGCTGTTGTATTGGTGCTAAAGAGAGGAAAGGCTGTGTAAAGCCAGAGCTGTTGCTTGCCTGGAGCAGGGGGGTACAGATGGACGGGGCTGGGTGCTGAGCCAGCCTCCCCCCGGGCAGAGCAAGAAACCAGACTGCTTGGAATTAATGTGGTTTAGTTGTCCTCTGCATCCTTTTCTGCATTGTGACTATGTGGGAGGATGGGGCCTGGGGGTTTTTCCAGACCCAGCTCCTCTCTGAGAGCCCAGTGCCTGCAGGAGGCATGGCTAGGCCAAGGTTTGGCCAACAGACCACACATAAGCCAGCTCTTCCAGCTGTCTGGTGGCAACTCCCTGCCCAGACCACCCTTTGCACCCTCCACCCTGATCCCTTCTCTCCTTCTCTACTCCAGCGTGTTGGCCAGCCTGCTGTTTTTGTCAGTATTGAATGCTAATGCTTTCATATGTGCTTCCTCCTTTAAAACACATTCTTCTCATTAGGGAAAACTTTAATTATTTTGTTTTCTTTTGCTGGCTCTCAACTGCCAAGGCATTGGGATTTTTTTTTTTTTTTTTTTTGCCAGCAGGAAACCATGTAGATGCTTTGTGCAACTGAGGGGAAAAAAAACAGCATGGGAAATTGGGAGAACTTTGGGCTTTCTGAGGATGAAAAAACCCTCTCTGCTCTAACTAACATCTTCCCTCTTAAGTGTGACTTGTCACTAAGGAGAAGGTAAAGGGGAGAGGCCTGGGGTAAGCAGGACCTGCAAGCAGGGCTGGAGCGAGGTATGCTGTGAGGCCCGGAGTCCTTTGCCCCTGTCCCATCTGCTGCTGTAGAAAAAAAGCTGATTTCCAGCTGGACAGGGTGGGTTTCACAGGCTGTGGAGGCGAAACACGCGTGGGGATCGTAGGTGGCATGCAGTATCTGAGCGAGGGTCGCACTGGCAGCACAACCTTGCTAACAGACCCTTTCCCTCCCCCTCGCAGGGGAACCGCGCCTGGAGAGCGCTGGCTTTGGTAATTCAGCAGCAGCTGGCGGAGCTCACTGCGTTACTTATTAACCACAGCGCAGAGCTCTGCTCCTTTCTTCCTTTCCTCCTGCCTCTCAGAGGCCAGAGCTGCCGCTCAAACCTCCGATCCCTGTCGTTTGCCACCGCCTGCAAAGCCACAGCCGGATTTCCCAGCAGCAACTTACCATCACCGGCGGGTCTCCGTGGCCTCGGTCCCCAGTCCAGGCGGGTGGTGGACGACAGTATCCTGTACCGCAGCCCGGTGCAGCCACAGCTTGTCCGGGGTGGCGGGAGGCGTGGCAAGGGGCCCGGGTCCACCCACAGCGAACTGCTGCCGGTGCCTTTCCCAACGCTGCCCGGCAGCGGTCACCTGCCTATAGGGGACCCTGGGACTCGGGGGATGCTCAAACAGGGTGTCTTTGAACTCCACACGCCAAACCAATGATGCGTCCACCCCTGAACCACCCACGCCTCTCCTGTAGGGTCACTTTTTTAACCTGTTGCCCAAGAGAAAGGCAGAAGGGGATGGAGAGGGGCAGTTAAAGCTGGTATGGCTGGGTTGCCTAGGGACAGCCTGGATCATACCGCAGCACGTGGACCAAGAGCCAGGGTAGCAGGGGGAGTGTGTGCAGCACAACACTTCTGAACATTTTTAAGGTGTTTTCTCCTGTTGCCAAGGTAACTGTGTCTGCATGTTTGCTGCCCTCTGAGGTGTTTTTGCTCTCCAGGCCCGCCAGATTTGTGCCCATGTCCTGTAGCTCACCGTCTGCTAAACCCACTCAGGTGGTGGTCAATTTTCCAGTGCCGACAACAATTTTGTACTGTGCTGATAGACGTGGTAGGCAGAAATTCAGCACCCTGCTATACCCCCATGGCTTTCTTTACCCTTGAAGCAACTGATTCTGGAAATTTTTAATATAGTGTGACATACATCCTTGTACGTACTCTTGTGTGCACATTTTGTTTTCTGCTGTTAGGGTTCGTGGGTGCCATGAGATGATTTGTTTCTCCAGGAGGCAAGTTAAAGGGAAGCAAGTTCTTCCTTTCCTTTTTTTTTTTGCCCTCTATAGGTTTGCTTGCCAGGGTAATGAAAAGGAAAAATGAACATCTTTTGTGTTCTGGGAAACCCCGAGTGTCTGTCTGGGGAGAAAAGACTTGAAGGGCAATGCAACACCTGAGAAGAAAATAATTATGTGCAGATATGAAGCTGGAAGCTTTGATATGGATGAGGAATTGCACTGTGCAGCTTCCAGCAATGAAATCAGGAGGTGGGATTGTTTGTAAGGTTGGGAAGGCCAGCAGAATATTTTCTTGGCATAAGTTTGAAGTGGGAGGACTGGCAGTTTCATCAGCATGGCCCAGCAGAAGTGCCCCTATAAATAATGACATAGGCAGGAGGTAAAGGAAGAGATGTTGCTGTGAAATTGCAGGTGGAGATCTGGGTGCTGCAGGTAACAGCTGTGTTCAGGGGATCTCAGCTGCAGTTTTCTCCAGAAAATGCAGTGGCAGTTTTGCTGGTGACTTGTCAGGGCCTTGAATGCACCTTGACTACATGACAGTGGCTCTGTTGGCCTTTCTATTGATTTGGAGGTGGGAGAGGAAGCAAATACCCCGTCTCTCACGATACCCTGCTTTCCCTCTGTTGGATTTTGTTCCAGTGCAGCTATTTACCTTGCCAATGTGCTGCCAGTACAGAGCAACTGACAGACACCTCAGCTTATTAGAGGTGAGAATTTCTGTGGTTGGAGAACATCAGGAGAAAAATTATTAATTATATTGTGTCTACTGATTACCCAGCTCCTTTGTAACGGCATTTTCTCTCCTAGGTTATAAATCAAGCCTTAACCGCCAGCCTTATGTGTGAGAGATCTCTCACAGAGGGATGTACTTTTGCTAAAAAGTGTCAACAGGGCAGCTGCGATTTTCTGTCTATGGTGTGAAATTGTTGCCAGGGGGGTGGGGAGGGTTCTTTGTCTGACTCCAACTCATGAACCTTTAAGTACATGACACTCCCTCTCTGCACAGCTTTAATTTCCCTTTTTGAGGTAGGACCCTTTAGATTTGATTTTAATGATTAATTCAGTGATGTTGAGCAAGGTGTTTGCTCAGAGCAGTTTGCAGCCCTGTGCAGGGGCTGTGCCTGTTTATTTGGAACAGATTTTTGCTCTTTTTTCCTCCCTTTTTGTCTAGTTTAGAGTTGTGAGGTCAATGGCAGCTAAACCCACACATTTACATTGCTGTTACATACCCACAGGGGCTTCTGCGTATTTGGGGGGAGCTCTCGTATCACTTGCCTACTATTATTTTTATTTTGTCAATAGGTTTTTAACAAAATGTATCTGACCCTGAGAACTGCTTTAGTTGAGAGCTGTGCACTGTCTCCCATCTCAGGATTTGCTTTTTGTATTTCCCTCCTTTCTCATTTCATGCTCCTTGAAACATTTTGATGGCCCCTTTGAAGAAAGAGAGGGCATTACCTTCGTTCTATGAGAGTGCTGGCTGCAACCTGTCACTGCATGCAGTCAGCCCTCTCCAACACAGCAACAAATGATGTTCAGGATTTGGGGTTTTTTTGTTTCATTTTGTTTGTTGTTTTCTTTGATTCCTCTGTGAGGTTTGATTTTTTTTTCTTTTCCTTTTATTTTTTTTTTTTTTTCCTTACCCATAGTCTGTGCTGGCTCCTCACTTAGCAGTATTAAAAATGTGCTCAATGGCATCTTCCTGCACATGTACTTTTCCAGGCATCCTTTGGGACTCATGGGCTTAGCACTGGTGGTAAATTCACCCTGATTTTGCATCTTGGGCCCTCTCACAAGGCAAATGGGATTAACCAGCAAAGAAAGATAGTGGCTTTGGCTGTCTTGTTTGCTGCAATGTGAGTTTGTGTTGGATGGGCTGTTAGCAGAGCCACTGACTCAGCAGGACGATGTTTGCTGGTGACACTGGCAGAAGGAGCCTTATCTCAAGCAAGGCTTGGTTACAGGGCTAGGTGTTTGTTTTAAATTGTACTTTGGAGGAAGGGTGGGTGTCTTCCAGCACTGCATGGCAGAGGTTTGTCTGTCACGTCCAGGAGAAACCCAGTGGGGTTTACTAAACAGAAACCACACATCATGTGAAGACCTCCTGGGCTGAAAGTAGGTGAAGGAAGGCAAAGGGAGAAGCTTCAGTTGTGCTTGTGCTGTTCTTGCATTTCCCAGGTCCACTTCTGGCTGCAGCTGGAGATGCTGTGAACTAGATCCTGTGTCACGATGTCCCTGCTCCTTAGAGAAGACCTTTAGAAAATCCTGGGGGTGCTGTTAGTTTGCTTCACCCTTAACTGATCTGCCTGGCTCTTCTTCAGGTCTGGCACCATCTGCCATTCTTTCTTCCCACTGTTAAGGAGGATGAATGGCTTGCTGTGCTTCACCTCTTTTCCCTGAATTGGGAGATACACAGAGGATGACCGTTAGTAACCTATGAGATGGGGGAACAGATTTTTGCCTGGTGGGTACTGAGTTGTCCATGTATTTACAGCTTTGAGGTTGCTCCTGTGATGAGACAGACACTTACGTATTGTGGGCAGGGGGGAACAACTGTTTAGTCAGCAGGGAAACAATTAACCAGCTGCAGTGCCTCAGGAATTCACCAAGAGTACATTTTCAGAGTTTGTATCCATGCTAATGGCATTTGAGCATGTAGCTTGGGACAGGGTCGCAATCACCTCAGCACCCAAAGGGTGTTTTAAGCCAGGGTGGGCTAACATCTTTGACTACTCCACTGGTATCTGAAACATTGCTCTTGTGGCACAACAGATTTAATTAAAGAGTTTGTTTAGCACAGAAGGGGATTTATGGCAGTTGTGACAAGTTTAAGTTGATAAAAGGGCCCAATAAATAGAGATGAATCATTAATTATTCTTGTGTGAGACTTCCTCTTGTAGCATCGTTTTATCAAAGTCAGTGAAGGCCAGGAATTGGCTTCAGCACAATGAACAAAATAAATTGTAGGCTGGTACAAACCAGGGCTTGTCCAGCCTGCTCACATGATGCTTTAGGTGAAGGACCTTGATGTCAGGCAGTGTGCAGAGGAGGAGGAGGATGCAAGCCTGAGTCCAAAGTACCTGAGTGCTCATTGCTGTGGATGCCTTCCGATGTGTTAAACTGCTGCTGGACAAGACAACTCGTTGCTAGCTGATGCGCAGAGAAGTCTGGCATGAATTAGATTTGAAAACACGGGGGCTGGGCCAGGCTAATCCTGCTTTGACTCTGTGTTTGTCCTTGAAACCAAGTGGTGTGACAAAAACAAGGTTTGTGGGCCCTGGCAGTTGGGGTACTCCTGTGTCACAACTCTTGTCTTTCAGGTCTCCGGGAGTTTGCTCCATGGTCCATGGTGGCTGGCGGTGAGGTCATGCAGTTTGCTACCTTGCCAAGGTCACTCAGTTCCCTGCAACAGGATGCATTTGCCCTGGGGGAAAGTAATACAACAAAACTGCCTTCTCCCCACCCCTTGCTTTGTCCAGTTTGGTGATGGATTGATCGTGTAACCTGCCTTCCCTGGGCACAGCTGGAGCCTGGGGCACGGGAAACTTCTTGCATTCAGCTTGTTTCCTGACATTCAGGTTGGATTTTCCGGCACATTTGCAGGGATTGCGGGGGACGGGTATCTTGATAGATGTGGAAACGTTTCTCCCATCTCAAAAACTGAGTTTTGCTCCTTGTTTATGCGGGGAGAGTTGGGTGCTGCATGTAAAGTGGCTGCTGTACAACCACGTCTTGTCACTAGGGGTCAGGAAAATGCTGAGAAATGGCAGAGCTCCCTGAAACTGCAGCCCCTGGCAGGAGGGCACAGGAGTGGGGCTCTCAGAAACCCATCTGATTCCAAAAACCGGGAGTAAACTCCTCTAAAGAGTGGCTGTGGTCAGCGAAGTTGCTGGTCTTATAGAAAGCTGCCGGAGGTAGGGACAGGAGAGGGGCTCTGAGTGTGGATGTAAAGGTGAGGTCTGTCTGCAGAGACCTTTTATTGGGCATGATTAGAGAAGGTAGAGAAGTTTTTGGGCGTACAAGCTTTTATTCCATTGGAACTAGAAACATCAGGCTTCAAAGCCAGGTAAGTTGAAAACAGTAGCTCAGATTAGTGAGGTATCTAACATGTATGGTTGCTTTAGAAGGAAACAGTGGTCATAATGTACAGGGGATGATGATAGGTGAGTGGAGAAAAAAATGTGGTAAGACAGTGATTTCCTTGGAGATAGAGACAAGTAGCTTGAGGGCTATGAGGGGGACAATAGCGAACTCCAGGAGCTTTGCTCTACAGTAGTGAATTTTATTTCTTAGATCTGCCTTTTGGAGGTGTTTCATAGTATTTTAATTTTTTTTTTCTCAGATCAGGGATAAGAGAGCAGAGGGAGTGTTTTTTTTGTTTGTTTGTTTGTTTGTTTTTTGTTTTGTTTTGTTTTGTTTTTTGTGATAAGTGGTCCCTCACAGATTGTCTGTGGGAGTCTGTTTGGGCACTCAGCAGGTGCTCAGCTTCATGTCCAGCCTCTCCAGAAGGCCAGTAGGTGAGCTGGGTGAAGTGTGTTTCACTGATGGAAGCACAGGGGTAATATCTCAGTGGACCGCTGGAGATACAAGTTTTGGTGTTTTTTTTTTGTTTTTTTTTTTTTTTTTGGTGCAGAATCTGATAGCAGAAACTCACGGGTGAAATTCATGTCAGGCACAGTGCTGAATTTTTTTTTTTTCTTGTTAGCATTAAACATACTCTTTTGATGAGGTTACTCTCTTATTTATATTACCTCTTCTATGTCTCCCTAGCCTAATGAGCTTGTACTGCGTCTTACAAACTGAATTCATCTGCTTTGCTTGTTCCTGCTATTAGTGGAGATAACCATTGGACCATGCTCTCTGCACTGTTTGTTCAAAGCACGATAAAAATTAATGGGAAAATTGTGTATGCAGCAGTCTTAAGAAACCAAAATGCCACTGTACCTCACCCATCGGGGGTAGCAAATCGAATAACGTAACAGCTCACTTCAAAGCCTGACAATAAAAATAAAGAGTTCCTGTGGCAGGCATGGCAAGTGGAGAGATATGAAATAGTACAAACTGGCACTGATTCACAGCCTGGGCTGGAAGTTTGCTGATGTGCTACAGTAAAATGGAGCTGTGTTTAATTCCAACCGGCTCCCGCAGCTCCCTTCTGTGACAGCTGTGTCTTGGAGGGACTTTGGGCTCAAAAGGAGGGACCTGTTACTCATAGCAGTTTGCCTCAGCTCTTGGACCTCTGCTTACATCCCTCTGAAATGCTCCTTACAGTTGTCTGCGTAGTACCCTGAACTGATCTTGGAAATCACTGTTTGGTGTAGGCTGGGTTTATGACCTCACAAAGGCAATGTGTTGAAGCTGGTGGGGGGGAAGGAGAAAGGGAGGTGGGCATTTCTGACCTGAAGGTGGAAAATCACTGGTGTGGTTTTCACCCCCAGGTGAGCTCTTGGGGGACATTAGTGGGTGGTACCAGCTGCCCCATGTTCTTATGTCAGAGCTAATGTCCTGTGGAAAGATGGCTTTCACTGGGTCCTGTGGCTGTCTGCTTGAACGACCATGAAGAGTCAAGATGTTGGTGACAGCATTGTAGTGCTGGAAAGGAAGATTTTACTGGCAAACAGACCTGACTTTTTCTGGAAGGAGGGGATGTCTTGTAGGACTGCTATGAACCATGAGCCCTCCAAGGGTCCTAGTGAGACCTTGGTCCTCACTCTGGTCACACAAAGGGAAGGTGAGGAGCAGTAGTGTGCCTCATGATGGGGAGACAATGTTTGTTCATGGGATGTGAGCGTTTCCAATATGAGGCTGCTTTGGGGAACCCACCTCTGACACATCATCTGTCTCAGAAGAGCTCATCTACTGGTGCTTTCCCTTCCTCAGACAATGTGGTGGTTATGGCTTTGGACAAACTGCCTGCAAATTAAGTGAAGAAGGAACAGTTGGTTTAAGTGAAGCTGGGACAGGAACAAACCCAGTGGCCAAGGGCAGAAGAAAGAGAACAAAACGGGAATTTTTGTCCCCAAACTCCTATTCCTGGATTGAGCGCATTGTTTTAGCAAAAAGGAGCAACTGTTCCAGTGCAACTGGGACATGTGATATCGCCTACTGTGGCAGCAAGGATGTAAGGCAGTAGGATCAAAAAGCAACCTCTGTGCGCTAGCAGCAGCATTGCTCAGCAAAGAGACGAGTTTCTCTCCAGGAACCAGCTATTGATCAGCAGTTTGCAATGAATGCCCAGCATGTAAATAAATGCAGATAATTGTGGTGGTGCTGCAGGCTTGAAGCCTGTGTGGCCGCATTGCTCTGCAATAACTCAACTGTCTCTTCTGATGCACTATTGAGCAGGTGAAGCTGATTCCCTCAAGCCTGGTGACTTCTTAAGCACGTAACTAGTAGATGATATGACTGAGAGTTGCCCTAAATCAGCAGTGATACTCCATGAAGTATTTGAATGAACCTCACCTCAGTAGGTGCTTGGGAATCCAGTCTTGCTTTTGCTATCAAATTCAGCATAAGCAGGGAGGGAGGACTGTGATTTTTGAAAGCACTTGCATTTTTGGGTACCCTCCTTGTGCCTACTGCAGTTCTCTAGTTCACAGACATGGCTGTTGTGGGGAGAAGGAGTGAGAACCCATCTGGTGAGAAATCAGGTGTGCGTTACCCACCCTGTCTGCACAGTAAAATTTGGGATCTGAATTGTTCCTTCTGGAGCTTGGGTGTGGACTGCAGCTTAATGCTCCCATTTTGCTTAGCGGTACATAGCTTTCATTAAGTAACACTGTAAAATACTTGCATCGCGGGCTATGAACCAGAAAAATCAGACTGTAGTTGCTGTGGTTCTGGGTCACATTTTGCTTGAGGTTCATTGACAAAAGTAACCAGCTATCAGGGATGAGTTGGGTAGAAGGTTTTTTTACTGTCTTTGTGGTATCATCTTCTGATGGAATTTGAGAGGCAGCTTGAGATCTGCTCCATGTTTAGTTTAAGAGGAAGAAATAGTATACTGGTTTTTATTTCATTTGCTTTCATTTACACTGCTGGAAGACAGCCCTGCTTTAGAGCGTGGAATTAAATTTTTTCCTTACAGAGCCCCAGAAAGGGTATTTTAGAGCTTGGAGGAAAATTCAACAAACTGGAGAACAGGCCAGGATCTTTCCCCTCTTTGCCCTGTGCCTCTGTCTTCATTGACAGTAAGCGTGGTGCAAAAAGCACCTGTCTTATTTTCCAAATCACCAGTGATCAAGTCTGCCATGTCAACAAAAAGCATTAAGACCTCTGCTTTCTGCTGATGCAGAATGATGCCTGTGGCTCAGGCATTGCTGAGATGTTAGATGCTGAAATTATGACCACTCTGTCAGGTTGGCTGGATAATTTTCACTCCTAAGCCTTTCACCAAGATGATTTTCAGTATGTGGAAATTAGTCTTACTCTGCAGAGCTGCCAGTGTCTCCCAGCTATGTCAGTATATGCTCTAACAAATGTGTGTGTATATGATATAGCTGTTTCATCATCATTCCCTGCATTCCTCCAGACACCTGGGAAGCTTATCTTAAGTGCAGCTCTCTTCTCCCAGGGGTCATTTTTGTTAATTCTTTTTTTTGGTTTTTTTTCCAGAAGTGTAGAAAAGCTCTAGAACAAGCTGCTTCTTGTTTGTGTTGTGGGGGTTTTTTTGGTTGGTTGGTTTTGTTTTTTTCCAGGCCCTGTAGACACACAGATATTTTGTGCTCTGAGTAGGTTATGCTTGAAATGGATGGGAGGAGCTTTTATTTGTACAGGTAGAAAACTGAGGCAAGGAGAAATTAAGACCTCAGAGGTGCTAAAGACCAAATTCTCAGCAAAAGTTTGTATCGTCAGAAGGTAGATGGCAGAAAATCATTGTATAGAGAGGCCTCTTGGGCAGATCTGAAAGGGATGCAGGTCCCCTTGCAGAAAGGGAAAAGCAGTGCTTGAAACAGCAGAACCTTTGAGAAACAGGGTGCTTTTCTGCTGACCTTCCCCATCACTGATCTGCGGCCACACTCTTGTGTCAGAGGTGCCACCCCCTTCCCCAGGGCACTGTTCCTCCTTGAGGATGTCTGGCCCTGTAGCAACTCATCCTGGACACATCCTGTCCTAGGAAGAGGTGGGAGATGCAAAAAAGCCCCCTGGAAGAGTTTTTGCCTTTGTTGCCTGCAGTAAAGATGAGCTGCCAGCCTACAGTTGCCTCACCATTTTAGATACACTCCCTGACTGATTAGGGCTCTATTATTAGCAGCTGACATGCCAGTAGAGTCACCGTCCTCCTAACTCTTCTAATTAATCAATGCACCTTGTGACAGCTCGTGACCATTAAGTAATTTTTGTTAGTATCCAGACCCCAACAGCATGGATGAACCCATCTGTCTTCATTAGTTCTTGGATTTCGACATCAGAACAAGAGCCAAAAGTGACAGTAAAAGAGCAGTTTCCTGTCTAGTCCCTCCTTCATCCTGGTGAAAACTGACCTTTCTGATATTTTTCTTTCTTCCCCTCCCTGCCTTTTGTTGTATGTTTGTTAAAGGATAAGATAGGCAGTAACTTCAGCTCTTATCCTTCTCATCCCAAGTGATTATCCTTAGGGAAAAAGCATACAGGATCCTCTTTAAAGGCAGATAGATAGCATATGTTTATTCTCATTTTGTAAGTAATCTGAGAACATCTCTCAGGTCACAAAGGAAAGAAAGCCAAGATCAATACTCATTGATGTCTGGATTACCTTCCTCCGTGCTATCTTTGCCAGTGGTGTAGCTGCATCCGCACATAGGTAAGCTTAAATTGGCCAAAATTGGATGCACAACCTCAACACCAGGAGGGGAAAGTTACAGTTCTCGGAAGTGTTTCCTGACATCACCCAACATCTGGTGTTTTCCTGGAAGCAATGAGAAACCACTGCTGAATGCTCAATGTTGCTCTCCAGAATGAGAGGACATCACTGTCCTCACTTGTCTGTGAGGTTATTTCCTGAGCCCTGGTGTAACACGGCAAATATTTGCTTATGTTGGGAAGTCATGTATTTCCTTCCTGCCAGCTGAATCTGCCACGAAGCAATTCCTCCTTTTGTCAGATCAACATGAGTTGGATTAGAGAATTTAAAGGACTCATAGAGGCCTCTGGAGAGACTGGTTTGTCCCCTGTTCTTGAATTATGTCATGTGGTCCTCCAATCCATCAATATCACAGGGGAGGTGGGTTTGACTCTCATTACTTCTGCTCTTTGTCTTAAAGCACATCCTTTCCTGTTGACTGGCAAGAAAAAAAAGAGAATAAAGACCAAGCTTTGAGGATTTTTCCTGGGTGAGCAGGTTTGCTACTCCCGTCAGGTGTTATACTCCATGTGGAGGTGTACTCTCTGCTGCCCAAAGACCCATTTGGCCATCCCAAATGGTGGTGGTCTGTGGGGCGGGGAGTGCCTACCCATTTGTTGTCAGTAAGAACCTCAGAAATGCAAAGTGGGCTTGCACACTTTGGACACATGTTATTTTTACAGCTTGCTCCTCCCAGGCTGCTGTGCATGGGCACTGCTTGGGCTTCTGTGTTTTGCTCTCTGTTTTTCCAATAGTTTTTCTGGGATTGTTTTCCCCCGCCTTTTCCTGTAGAACTTACTTGGAGCTTCTTCTGTTGATACGTGTCTGTATCTGCTGAGAAGCCTTCTATCAGTCATTTGCCTGGAGCCACCACTGTAAGTTATCTATACAGTGATTAGTTAAAGCTTCAGATATTTAATGCAACCTTTAAATCACATATTCACCAGCAGCTATTGGTCATATAAAATTTAATTGAGCGGTATCTATCACTTACTGTTTTTCTCAATGTGTGCATATTTTTAATTTTCTACAGACCTCTTTTGCTGGTATTTTCTGCTGAGTAAATAGTAAATTGAGAACTTCAAAAAAGTGTTTTTGTTGCATTGCAGGGAGTGAATTACTTGTAAAGGGAACATGGCATATAAAAATTCATTTTGCAAAAAGTTGCCCTGTTGTATAAATCCCTTCTCTCTGTATTAAAACAGTATCAAACCTTAAAATTATTTTTTTTTCCCCACAGCATATGTAGCTAGTAAGGACTCTTCCAACCAGCTCACTTTGAATAACCCGGCCTTGTTGGATTTGCTTCTGGTTTTTGCTGCTTCTGCCTCAGCTTATACTGTGCTTATGGGACAACATCTGCTTTGTACTAGGGGTTCAAAGCTGTGCATGTAAATGCTTGAATTCAAAGATGTGGTCAAAATGTAATATTTTTAAGCTGTCTCAGAAAGCCAAGTTCTTGGGCTTACCGAAGGAAATGGAACTTGGAAGACATGTAAATAGAAAATGTAAATTTGAAATCTAATGAAAAGAGCTTCATTTTTGGAACAAGTAGTAGTTAGAAGTGGTGAAACAAGATTATGCCTGCATCTGTAAGTGGAGCAGGACTGAGAGCTGGGCTGAGTCCAAGGCAGCATAGACCCTGAAGCAAAGCATCTGGGTACCTCATCTGACCCTTGAGGCTTGACTGGACCTCAAGGGGTGATTCAGATCCTGGGTGCACTGAACTGTTCCGTGAGGGTCTGTCCGTGACCCCAGTAGGACCTGACAGTGGCTGGGACCGGGATCAAGGAGCCTGGAATTGGGTAGGCTGAGTGCCACCCTAAAGTTTCAGTGCTTCTATGTATGTTCAATGCAAATCCTCCTTTTCGGGTGTGTGGGTCAGTGCAGAGAGCCATGCTCAGTTTGTGTGTCCTCAGCTTGGAATTTGGAGGCACTGTGCATTTGAAAATGTTGCAGTTCCATTGATCTGGAGTAAAATGTCACAATATGTCCTTGTAATATAGTTGTGACCAGCTTGGAGTGAACCAGTCCCTCCCTTTCTGCAGGTTTCTGTAGGGTTGGTGAAGAATGGAGTAGTCCGGGGACACTGAAAGGGAAAAGAGATGAACTTTTCACAGCTCTGTGTGCTTTGACGGAGACCTGCCAGCCTTCCCTGCCTTGGCAGCCCTGCAGCTGCCCTGTGAATGAGTTCTCCACGTGCATCCCCGCTCCTTCGGTTGCAGTCTGTTTGCTAGTGAGCAATGTGAACCCTAAAACAAGTGCAGCACTAGGGAGTGACAGGCTGGTGTTTCTACCACCCTCTGGGAAAACAGCTGGCAAATTCTGAGTCCCGTCTGCTAGTTGGGTTTGAGGGAAAGGAAAGATGTTTGAAAGTCTGGTGCCAGAACAAGAGATGTGCAGTGCTAACAGGGTCTCACCTTGCACAGCCCTTTCCCAGCCCACATATGGGGCCAGGAACTCCTTTCTCTTGCTTCAGCTTGGTTATGAGGAGCAGAGGAGAGGAGCAGGAGGGAATAAAAGGCGAAGCTAAGGCTGGTAGGTGGTAGGAGAAGGCTCTTGGTGGGTAGTGGGGTGGCTGGGTCTTGGTTCAGCTGGCTGCCTGACCCTTGCTGGGGGCTAATAATGTTTTCTCTGAGTCCTGACTGCTTGCTGCAGTTCATTAATTGATTTGGCAGAACAAAAACTAAAAGGGTAAGTGACTGAGTGAAATGAAACTATGTATTTTAAATTGTCCTCCTGGATCCCAGCAAGATTTTCTTCACCCTCTTTGGAGCTGGTTGGTGTGTCAGTACCTTGCTGTATTGCATTATTCTTGCCCAAGGTGTGATGGATACTGAGGTCTCATCTTGAGGCAAATCTGCCACTCATTCCTGTGGTAAATAGACTTTAGGCAGAGTTAGCTGCTGTCCTTGCTACAGCAAAGGCCTCTTAGCCTATCCTGTAATTAGGTCATTAACTAAAGAACTCTGAATATTTTCTCTCCCCCTTTTGTGAAATAAGGATGGATTTAGACTTTCATTTGGCCAAGCCGTGGTTGGTGGGGCTCGGTAATAAAGACACAGTGGCAGGTAAATGCAGGTGGTGGAGAGTCCTACCTGTGTGTCTTCTGACATTGCTGTAAGTATTTTACCCCAAGCCTTGTTATAATTAGGGGCTTGACCTCTTTTTACCTGTGGTTAAAAGCAGTGCAGCCCCTTCCCAGCATTATGTGGTATGGCTCAAGGAAAGGGAAAAAAAACCTCCATGGACTTCAATAGTCCCTTCCCAGGAGTGAGGGGACTCCTGCTGTATCTAAACTTCAGAGTGAAAGACTATCTTTCAATACCTTGTATTTAACTTTGTCTAATTCTGTTCCCTTTTTCTGCAGCAATAAAACCACTGTTGCTCTTTCATCTCTCCCCTTTTCTTCCCCGGTAGGTTCTGTGAAAATGGTGTTTGGGGGCAGTAAATCACAAAATGGAAGTGTGCATTCATAAAATGCTTTATACCTCCC
>VZTO01013104.1:0-55000 GCA_013400615.1 Syrrhaptes paradoxus | reverse complement strand
ATGATGCTGCTCCTTCCCCGCGTCTTCAGTTTAATCCATGTTTTGGATTACGTTGATTGCACCAGAGAGTTGGGGCTGTTTTCTGAAGTGTTGGTATCCAAAAGTGTGCGGTGAGGTGTGCTTCTGCATGTGTCACAAACAATATTTGTGCTTTTTTTCTAGTTTAAATAATGAAACTTCTGCTTTAACTAATGACACCTTTAAATGATGATAATGTTCCTGTTCTAGCAGCCCTGAAGTTGAGCCATTGAAAAATCAGTGGTGCTTGTATCAGCCTAACCTTAATGATGGGTACTAATTTCTCAAGAAGTCAACCAAGCTCTAACAGAACAGAGAAAATTAGTTACTGATTATTGGTGCTTCTAAGAGAGATGAAGATGCAATCTTTCAAAATACTTCTCCTATGATTATGCCCCTCATCAAACCATCCCAGGAAGGCAATTCAACAGTCTGCAAGGCTTAGCTGCACCTTGTGCTCTCAACTGGTTATTAGGCCTTTTGGATAACCATTGTACTCTGCATTCAGGATTCCGAGAGGAAAGGTTAATGCACGTTGGCTCATGAGTACCGCTCTGAATGTGCTGAGACGCTTTGTACGAAGCACACGAGAACCTTGGTCATGTGCAGACAAGAGTTACTTGCACATGGAGAACTGGCGACCGATTGAAAGAGAGTTTCAGGCTAAGTGTGTGAAGGGGCCTTTGAATGGATTAGGCTGTAACACAAAGCTGTTGCTGGAGAGCTCTTTGGCAGAAGGAAAGAGCCTCCAACTAAGAATTGGTTGTGTGTTGTAGAAAAGACGAGAGGCTGGGGGATTGGAGTAAGTGGACCTTACAGTAAATGGATCAAAGAGATCAGGATACAGAAACTAAAGCAAAATAAAATACCAGGTAAGAGTAACCACTAATGAAACTTGAAGCCCTGAGCTCTTAAAATGTGGTGAAGGAGCTCCAGGAGATTCACTTGGCCCTAAATAACCTGGATAGGTGAGAACTGACCTGTGATGTGCTCCCAGATTGGACAGGGTGATGGTCTGGGTGGCCAAGGCCTGCAAGGATTTTGGGAAGGATTTGGTTGCAGATGGCATGGGTGTGGCATGCATGCCCCTCCTCAGACCCATTTGGGAAGAAAAAAATCCTTGTTTATTCCAATGGAAGGAAAGGCTAGGACTTCCAGGCAAGTTGGGTGACACCTTGAAGGCTCACTATGCAGCAAGGCTGCAGTTACTACCCCTCGCCTCACACCTGGTGGGGGACAGGTACACAGCACCATCACTCCTGGGGGTCTTGCTTCTGATTTGTATTAACGCTTTCACTTAAAACTAAGGTGGTGGGAAGGTTTCCAGTGGTGTTAGGGGGAAAGGAGTAAGTGAGGAGCATGTTTAGGATGTCCTGACTGAGTGCATCACCTTCTGATGTGTCTACTTCTCCCTTCAGGAGCCTGTGATCCTAACCTCACCCCTTTATCAGGTGCTGAGTGTTGGGGGACACCAACACACCTTCAACATGTGACAAAGTAATATATACCCTAAGCTGGGCAGAAGCAGATGATTCAAGCCATCTCCAAACACTCCTAGCCTGGCTAGAAGCTGCTGTGGTGATTGATTTCTAGTCCAAAGAGAAATTTCTTCTCCCAGTATCCCTTTGAGACAGTTGTCTTTGCCCTGAAAGGCTTCCTCCCTGCATGTCGAGTCATGCTTGAAGAAGCACTTGTTAAATAAGTGCTGCTCAGCTTTACTTAAAACAAATGAAGTTGATTTAATAGGGCTATAGAACAGCCAGGTATCTGTGTTATTTAAGAGTATTGGCACTTTGAAGGCCGAGCACTAAAAGCACTTCATTTTTATTTCAAATGTTAATTGAAAATCAGCTGCTTCGTCTTGTTCTTTCCGCTGCTGCTCCTTCTCCTCTGCTCCCAGCTCTCATCTCCCCCATCCCCCTGCAATAAGATAACAGCTGTTAATGCAGCACCCCTGCACGATGTACTGGTAAAAATGTGGCATGAGGCCAGGCTTTCACTTGTGCTTTATTGGTTTAATTAACCAGGGTCTTGCAAATACTTCCTTGTGAGGCAGAAATGAGAGAATCTAATGTTTTTTTCGTCTGGATCCTTACATCATTTTTAGGCACCTGGTGAAGGCACCAAGGTAAAAACTTGGCTTCTCTGATTAACCTTGGCTGAATTCAATAATACCTTGAAGCCACATTATTGCTGACCTTGTGTTTTGCTACCTTCTCATCTTTCTAATTTGTTTTTTCTTCCTGGATTTGCAATAGCAGTCAGAAGTGTTTAAAAAAGTCTCCTGCTGTCTCATGGGAGAGCTCCTTTACTTGCAGTGATTTTATACATATAATTTTTTTTACTTTTCAGTATATTTCTTCTTGTTTGTGTCTTTCTTGTGTTTACACACGCAAACATTTGCATGAGAATAGCTATTTATACAGTTGCTTGGAAGTGACCTTGTAATTTTTTTTTTTAAATGAATTTGTGTGATGATGCGCTAAATGCTGCCAGCCATCAAGATAATTTGGCATTTGTTCATGCAGAAAGAGATTCTTCCTACATGCCATTTTAGAAGATGATCTTGACAATGTTTGTGAGAAAAGCAGTGTTGAAGCTGGGATATCCACAAAGAAAGGTCCAGGTGTTGTCTGGGTTTATTTTGAGTGATTTGATATGTTTTTTTTTCCCCATGCTCCTGTTGATTTGATGTCCCCACATAATTTTGGTCTTTCAGTCTATGCTGCTGGAGGGGTGTGTATTATTTTGGGTGAGGCATGAAATAAAGGATCTGAGCACTCGTATTGATCTGTAAAGCCTCTGGTGTCTGTTTAGAATAAACTCCAGGGTCTTCTTCAGGGATATTTGTGTGGGTGCGACAGAAATCATGTAAAGCAAAGGACAATAAGGCCAGATCTTAAAATCCTTTAAGGATTTTTGAACACTCTAACCTTGTTGCAATTATGGTTTTGGGGTAAATGCCATTTTCACTTCCCTCTTGAAATTTCTTTCTCCTCTTTGCTTCCTTTGCTGATATTATCAATGAAGGCACTTTCACAACTTTAAAAAAAGTTAAAATTTTTATTCCATTCATAGGTGGAGAATAAGCAAGCAGTGCTGGGAGCGAGGGGAGCATCTGCTCTACCCACAAGCGCACTTTTTCCACAAAACCTATTCCTCTATTTATTCCCTGAAATGTTGCATATGCATTAAGTTTCNTTGCTGACCTTGTGTTTTGCTACCTTCTCATCTTTCTAATTTGTTTTTTCTTCCTGGATTTGCAATAGCAGTCAGAAGTGTTTAAAAAAGTCTCCTGCTGTCTCATGGGAGAGCTCCTTTACTTGCAGTGATTTTATACATATAATTTTTTTTACTTTTCAGTATATTTCTTCTTGTTTGTGTCTTTCTTGTGTTTACACACGCAAACATTTGCATGAGAATAGCTATTTATACAGTTGCTTGGAAGTGACCTTGTAATTTTTTTTTTAAATGAATTTGTGTGATGATGCGCTAAATGCTGCCAGCCATCAAGATAATTTGGCATTTGTTCATGCAGAAAGAGATTCTTCCTACATGCCATTTTAGAAGATGATCTTGACAATGTTTGTGAGAAAAGCAGTGTTGAAGCTGGGATATCCACAAAGAAAGGTCCAGGTGTTGTCTGGGTTTATTTTGAGTGATTTGATATGTTTTTTTTTCCCCATGCTCCTGTTGATTTGATGTCCCCACATAATTTTGGTCTTTCAGTCTATGCTGCTGGAGGGGTGTGTATTATTTTGGGTGAGGCATGAAATAAAGGATCTGAGCACTCGTATTGATCTGTAAAGCCTCTGGTGTCTGTTTAGAATAAACTCCAGGGTCTTCTTCAGGGATATTTGTGTGGGTGCGACAGAAATCATGTAAAGCAAAGGACAATAAGGCCAGATCTTAAAATCCTTTAAGGATTTTTGAACACTCTAACCTTGTTGCAATTATGGTTTTGGGGTAAATGCCATTTTCACTTCCCTCTTGAAATTTCTTTCTCCTCTTTGCTTCCTTTGCTGATATTATCAATGAAGGCACTTTCACAACTTTAAAAAAAGTTAAAATTTTTATTCCATTCATAGGTGGAGAATAAGCAAGCAGTGCTGGGGGCGAGGGGAGCATCTGCTCTACCCACAAGCGCACTTTTTCCACAAAACCTATTCCTCTATTTATTCCCTGAAATGTTGCATATGCATTAAGTTTCACAATACATTAATTCATATTAATTACTTAGCCCCGCATTGCCCTGCTTCATATTATAATTAGCTGAAGAGTCCTTCTGTGCCTGTGTAGTGCTCTCTGGTGGTTGTTTGGTGGTCCATGGGTGGGGTTGAACTTTTCACCTTGTCTCCTTGCACATGCTTCCTGGTCTCTTGGCCGCAGTCCAAAGGGCCAGGCTGGTTTTCAGCCAGTTTAGGGGTCCGAGGAGTCTCCTTTATCTCTGCAGCCTTGCAGGTATTGTATTCTCTCATCTCGTTTTGGTTAGCAGTTCCTTGCCTTATCATCACTGTTTTGATCCTCTTATCCTGTCTTTACAAGCACAGCAAACTTAATCATACATTGTCTGAACAGCTATTCTTAATCAGTCACTCTTTAACTTCAAACCCCCTGTCTCAGTCCTCCTTTTTCTAGAAAATTAGTAAATTCTTTTACTTAATATAAAAATTCTTCCCAATTTCTATGATATATGTCTCTTAATGCCTTACCATGTACTTTTGACAAAGAAGTTAATGTTGCCATTTGTTGCAACACTTTCCAATCCATACAAGTGTTACAAAAGACAATAATAAACTTTAACTAATATTAATAACAATAATGGGGTGACACAATGTATTCAAAGTCCCAGTTGCAGTCGACAGCTATCCCAAGAGTGCATCCCACCAATGATGACTTGCACCTTGTTTTATCCTCTTTCTGTAACATTAGGCAATTCTGTTTAGTTACAGATTTCTACATCCTGTTATTCTCTTTACATACCACATTTGGTAATGAGAGCAGCTCTTCTCCATTTCTTTTAACACAAATTATAACCTAATATTACCACACTGATACCTAACATCATACCGGTTCCTGTGGTCCACCCTAGAAGGTGGTGGCAGTGATTCTTTCCTACAACTTTCTAATAAACTTGAGGGCGATGGTTATGTTTTGAAAGAGAGAATATTGATTCTCATCTTAATTGACAGCTCTCCCTTGCTAGGATCTCTCCAAATCAAGCCTAATGCAGGTCACATTCCCTTTGGGGTATCCAGTGCATGCTGGATCCAGTGCATTTCTGGAAACATCTGGTCAGGTGAGTAAATAGTTTATTAAGATTTACCTTCCTGATTGGAGTTCAAGATTTCTATGCAAAAAATGTCTCTTTAGTAGGAGTTTTGAAGTAGGAATGTTTTCAATGCTTGCAAAATGCCCCAAACTGGTATGACCCTTGGTGGAGTGGGTTCTGGTGCCTGTGTGCGTGAATGGCTCTAAGATGTAGATGTAGGCAGATGGGGCTGGCAGGATGGTGTCCAGAAAGGTCCAGGGAGCTTCTGTTATCCAAAGCCATTGCTGCAAGCCATGACCTGTCCTTGCTTATCCCAACATCCAGCATTGGGAGTGATCTCTTTGTGAGTCTGCACTTACTGCACACTCCAAAACACCAGCAAGTATAAAATATGGTAAATGCATCACTTTGGCTTTTTTTTTAGTCTCAGGAAATTGTTGAAATGCTAACTGTCCTGTTTACTGTCTGGTGCAATTTACATTGCTGATTGGAAGTGCAATGTCCTTAAGTCTGATAGTTGCTGGTTACCCAGAAGATGATAACTTGGCTTGCATAAATAACACTTCTCCACTGCAAATCACAGTCTTGGTACAGTTCATAGTCTGATGGATTTGCATAGGACTGATTTGGAAACAGATTTCCTGTCTTGGCTAGCACTCTGCTGACCCGTCAGATGTATCATAGCTTCCAGCCATTTCTGTGGGACTTTAGGAAAGGGGTGTTTAGCAGATGGGATGTTTTATCTTTCTTTGGGAGTGGGTTTAGTCCAAGAATATATCAATGAAGAATCTTCTACCTGTAGGTCAAGAGGAAGTCTACATGTATTTTTAGAAACAAAGACAGTCACACCATTAAATTAATTTGTCTTTGCTTTAATAAAAGTGCTCCTTGTCTTTAGAGAATGATAATGGCATTAGATTAATGTATCCAGGAGTACCATTGTGAGTGGCAACTGGGGAATGAGAACTTGATGGGATCTAAAATGAAAGAAAAATGTTTGCAATCAGTTTAGTTCTTCATTCTCCTCATACCCCAGCTACCTGAGATGTTCAACAAATAATTCTACAATTATGTGGTGTTTTTTAAAAAAAGGCATTGTAAGTCTTCCATAAGAAACTCTCAAGATGCTATTTTCATGCAAATCGCTTTGTGTGCTAAACTGAGGAATTTAAGAACCACAGAAAATATAGGAAATGTGGGCAGAATGCATTCGAAATGTAAAAGTTTCCTGGGAGTTGTCAACAGCTCTTTAAGAAGTCTGTTGCCTGCACCTTTCAGCAGCTTTTCTTTGTGATTGCTGGGGGAGAAAAAACCCAACAATTACTGAACTGAAAAGATTGTACATAGTTGTTGCACTGAGGAACAACTCTTGAGAAGTGATAATGGAGCGGAACGACATTCTGCGGTTCACCTTTCTGGGTTTGATGAAAACTGAGATGGCAACAATGTCTCAGTTCTTCTAGTTCCCAAGCTTAAGGTAAGAGGATACCCAGTTTTCTAGATGGCTTTTCCTTAAAGGTTCTTTGACACCTTCTAACAAGTGTCCTCATACCTGTGCCTTTCCTTTGGTGGGAACCACAGCGAAGAAACCTGAATTTCCTGGTGGAAGGATCTTTATTGCTCACATAGGCTCGTACGGAAGATGAGTGTATACGCCCTGATTCTTGAGGTCAAAACCAGCCTGGAGACTATCCTCTCAAAGTTGAGTGTGGAATGAATAAAGCAAGTGACTTTTCTACACCACAAAGATGAGTACTTCCTACTTCACTGCTGCAGATGATTAAGGAAAACAACTGCGTTCTGACAACATGCACTGACATTTTAAAAATGAAGAAAGAAATGAAGAACAGATTCTGGGAGGCTTGCCATTAATGATAATGGATTTCCCTGAATGGGAGCCTTTTTGAAAGCCAGATTCTATTTTTTTTTTAATAATGTTGCCTAGAACAGGCAACCCCGTCTCAGAGGACAACTAGTAGGTCAGAGAAGTTCAGGGGGTAATCTAGGAAACAGAAATGTCTCAACACACGCACTCATGAGCCTGCTTAAAGACAAGAAAAATGCCTGTGAGGGCAAAGAGGGGAGAGGAGGTGAGGTTAATACTGATAAATGAATATGTGACGTTTAAGTTCAACTTTCATTGGCTTGCAAATGAAAACTATTGTGTCAACACTTCAGGAGATGGACTGCGCATGTTGTTGTGTGTTTTTTTTTTTTTTTTTTTCCCCCAAAGGTTAATTTTTCTTTGATTTAAAAAAAAGTGAGAAACATTGACAGGCACGCATACAGAGTGCCTCCTTCTGCATATCATCAGCACAGCGCGGCTGTAGTGGACACAATAACATGGCATTGAATTAAGAGCTTTCTAGACAGGTGTAAAATCTATTGCAGTTAGCCATCTTCCTGTAGGAATTTTTTGCCCCTTGTGATACTAACTTTCAGCTGTGAGGTTGAAACTGGGGTGTTTACAGCTGCATCTTTTTATAAGCATCATGTGACAGGTAATTTTATGTGAAAAATCTTTTTAATCCACTGATGGAAAAAGTAAACTTAGGTGACACTCATTCTCCTGCAAATTCTTGGCTTGCTGTAAAAAACCCCGTTGCAGTTCTCCAAAATATTAGCTGTAAAACTTGTGCCTTGTTAAAGTTACAACAAGAAGATGTAATAAACAGATTATTTAAGCATACATTACTATGTAATGTTCATCTTGGGACACCCGAATTTCACTCTGTAGTACCTTGCTTTGCCTGGTAATCTCAGGGTGGCTGCTGGGGTGTAAAACACAAATCCTCCTTTAAATAATGCATCCCTTCCCTGCTGTGCCTCTCTGCTGGCTCAAAGATAGTCGCCCTTTGAAGTTTAATCAGGCAAAAGGTACTGATAAAAAAAAAAAAAAAAGTTCCTTGGGATGGAGAGGTTTAACACTGGATGGAATTGCAACTTCTCCTCTGCTCCTGCTGTTTTTATTTGATACTTCATAATGGTGTATGCTTGTTTGGATGGAGTGGCCCCAGAGGCTGACGGGGGACTGTGAGCCGCTGTTCTGGCAGACGACTGTGTCTCTGCCGAACCCATCCATGGGGAAACTGAGCTCCTGGTGAATCTGTGCTGGGGCAGAGCAGGGAGCAGGTAGCTTCTTGGGTGTTCAGTGGGGTTGTTTTCCCCAGATGGCTCTCCCAGAACAGTCTGAACCCTTGCAAAGTGCCTTTTTTTTTTTTTTTTCTCATGTCTGTCACCTGTTGATGCTCCTGGAACACTAAATGGATAGATGTTGTCCAGTGCAGTAATTGGAAGGTGGGATATGTTATAAAAGGTATTGAGTAGATCTGAGCTGATGCTTTCTCAAAACTCATGTTGTTAATGCCATTTTTTTCAGAGCAGAGTGCCAGTGGTTGCAGGCAGTGCTGCAGTGAGAGAGGTCCCCCCCCAAGGCTCGGAGAAGGGAAAGCACTGGGGAACAAGCTGCAAGCTGGGAAGGTAGGACTATGAAGTGCCAACTGCTTGAATCTGGGCTTATGTCTGTGTCTGGTGCTCCCCGTTGACTTTTCAAGTGTGTTTGCAGGTGTCTGTCCAATAGGAATGGTTTGGCACAGGTTTCCAGAGGAAATTTAAGCCATGTCAGCCTGGGTCTTATTCTTGAGTACTGCTTGGTCTGGAGCCTGCTTGGCCTTTTGGGCTGAGACTGCATTAATCATGGCTTCTTTGAGGGCACTTCAATATTGAAGGAGGATAATATCAATCTGTTGGTGTATTGGCATCAGAGGAAAAGGTTAAGGTTAGCTCCTTGTGCTTCTCTTCACGGGAACAGTCAAACAGTTGGTTGTTTCCAAAGCAGAAAGAGGGAGATTCATCTCCCTCCTCTCTGGAGGACCAGCACTGTGGACAAGCCGTGGTGGCAACATCTATGGGGATCCCCTCTGTCTGTCCCTGCTGTGAGGACACACAGGCGTGTGCATTAATGTTATATACGTTCTTGCTGCTGTCGTTTTCTCTCCGAGACCCCTGCAAAACCAGTAAAGGGTAGAAGTCTTTTTTCTAACTCTGAATCACCAGTATTCTCTGGAGTCTCCTATGAGCCTAAATTTGGTTTACAAAGTTGGTAAAACCAATTCAATTTAGGGCAATTCACACAGAAGATGCTATTGTTTTTGTGCAGCATATACTACCCTGACCCTCAGTCTTTTTTGCTTTTCTGGCAAACATATTTCTTGGTCAGTCTGGCTGCCACTTTAGATCTCTAGTTCTTCTCTTGCTGCTTTTCTGTTTGAAGAGAGATGCAAGAAAATCACCTTGTAACAACCAGGGCTGTGAGACATTTCCAGCCTTTGAATAAGCTGTCCGGGATTTTTCCTCCTTTTTTTTTCTTCTATGATTGCTCTCTGCATAGGTAAAGCCAGGCCCGGCAAATGCTGATAATCGAGATAAAATGCACAGTATTTCGGTCTTGTATTGTTAGCTGTGGGGAGGCAAAGAGGCATTTATTAAAGCTTTGCAGTGGATTGATACAGAGATGGGAGCAGAGAAATCTCTAGCGTGGGGTTTTCTTGGGAGCTTGGTGCAGAGTTTTTATGCATGGTTTCCTGGGTAGCTGCACAGGTATTTATCCACTATAGAAATAGGAGATCGGCATCTTTATAGATCTATTACAAATGTATTCTTGGCTCAAGATCATAGTTTGCTTCTTGTGTGTAGCTCATTTGCTGCTTCTCTCCATGCCTTACACTTGCTCTGGGACTGGCGATCCATGCTGTGAACTCTCCTGTCTCTCATACTTTGGGTCCTGTTCTGTTGTCTTGTACCTGCAGGGATTTCTCCTGTTAGCCATCATGTCCTCATACATTTCCTTATTGCTATTGCTGCTGTATAAATAACATTTAATTTTTTTTTTTTAATTGTGCAAGTTTGAAGGTGGTTGTCCCCCCCACCCCTGAATCTAATAAGGTTGATGGTTTTACTCTTGGTGGGACAGCACCAGAACTCTTTTCTGTACCTCTTAATGGTGGTCTCTATTTAATAGGATGCATTAGTTATGAAATCAGCTGGGTTGCTACTTCTTTCAGCCTGAACTTGATGCCCAAATTGTGTCAGGTTGCTTGAAGCATCACAGAGTCTTAACTGACCCCCACCCTCACTACAAGTTGCTCACTTACTACTTTGGGTTTTTTGTCCAGTTCAAACCAAAAGGCTGATCTGCTGCTTTTGAGGCACTCTGAGGAAAGGGATTTGCAGCTCTGCCATGGAAACGTGCTTCTCCTGGGGCTGTGTCACTCTTCTTGTGTGATGGGAAGAAGCCTCCTGCAGAAGCTGTTTCTGCTGGGCGATGAACTCCAGTTTGGTTTCTTCTCTGTTGGGAAATAAGGGAATGTGGCTCCAGGCAGGCAGGGAATGCCAGGTGAGCCCTTTCTGCAGGAAGTTTGTCCCACTAGATCA
The DNA here is from genome assembly GCA_013400615.1 of Syrrhaptes paradoxus. NCBI lineage: Eukaryota > Metazoa > Chordata > Aves > Pterocliformes > Pteroclidae > Syrrhaptes > Syrrhaptes paradoxus. Next base: position 44,277 of record VZTO01013104.1, on the reverse strand, counting down.
TTGTTGGTGTGTTTGCTTAAACACGCCTTGTTTAAATTTATGTGATGGATTTTTTTTTTTTTTTCTTTCTCTAGGTGAAACATTTTGGAGATGACCACAGTTTCCACATGCTTCCATTTGTGATTATTTGCAAGACAATGTTTTTTGCCTGTAGATTCCAAAGCAGCATAGGCTCCTGATATTCAAAACCTGTAGCTGAAGAGGTGAATAATTTTGCAAGGATGTACCAATTGTGCGTTCCCTGATTTAGACGAGTAACTTTTCTTGGAATGGCAGTTGTATCATGAATGTCCCCTTCTGCCAGTTCAGATTTCATTTTGCAAATGTTCTGTAATACTCCTGTTAAAGTCAGTTTCAGCAAATGTTCCTTCTGGAAACTTCAGGTGCTGAAGCATGCAGAGAGTCTGAACACAAGAGAGAGTATGAGCTAGAAGGCACTCTTGCCTGTGGGATTATACCAAGGAACCCAAATCCCTTGATGCTCCAAGCTATTTAATCGTATTTTTTATGCAGCCCCAAGACTCTCCACTTTCCCTTCTTTTCTAACCTATATCTTGCTTCTCCCTGCCAGCCTCAGCCTCCTCACTTCCCTCACCTCCCTGAGAGATACCTTTCCCATCTAACCTTCAAGACTTTCTCACTGTCAGAAATTCCTGCAGGCGAAGCTGGTATGACATCCTGCTGCTGGAATAAGTTATGAGGCATCCGTTGTCACAGAGTAATTGCTTCCCTGTGGTTCCTGGATCTCGTGCTTGCTCTTGATACACCCATGCGTGCAGCCTCCTGGACGGAGCATCCTACATGCCCAACGTCCTTGTGGTCCGCAGACAGCCTGCCCTTCAGCTCTTGCTAAATTGTGGCAGTTTGGCCACCTCAAGGTCATTACACTGGAATATCAGAGAGGATATTGTGCAGCAGCTGACTTTTTTTCCTAAAATAGATGTCCTGATTTAATTTTGTCAGAAGGGAATCTTATTCCATTGCTTGTCCTGTAAGGACTGTGATGAAAGGTATGGTCTGTAGTGGAAAATAATTTGTTACTGGATTCAGCTCTATCAATATTATCAATGATAAAGGTTGTCCTCACTGTGGCTTTGTGGTAATTTATCTGGAGAGGCCTCTTAGCTTTCCCAGATCCTGGGATACCGGAATATCTGAGGGTATGTGAGGACAGCAAGAAAATCAGTGGCTGGCTGTGCTGTTAGTAGCTAATTCTCCCATTGACTGTTTTCTGCAGGTGGCTGTTGCCTCTAAACATCAAACTGGAGATGTGAGCTGCTGCTTTGGCTCCCACTGCACCTTCACTGTGCTGTTAGATCCCACCAGCAGAGTGTCTCCCAGGCTGAGAAATAATTGCTGAAGCACAGGAGAGCTCCAAAAGGTTGTTAACATGCTCAAAACACCAAAAATCAGATGTGTACAGGATTCCAGCTGAGGGAGCCGGTATAAAAGGGTGGAAGCTTGTGAGAGAGAAGGGAGTCAGTGGGGGTTGCATGAAAAGACTGACATGAATTGTAGAGAGGCTGGGATATTTTCACTGGAACTTATTCATCACCCTGGAAGAATATGGTATGTCCACTCTGAAAGGGCTCTCTTGAAAGCCATGCTCCAACAAAATGATCCTTACTTCTGTGTGCAATTGTAATGCTGTCCCTTGGATGTGTTGAAGGAAGGGCTTCCTGAGATGGAAGTTAATCTGTAACTTTGTGTTTAATAATCCTTGAGGGACTTCTGCCAGTTTGCTTAAACATTTGTGTTATGGGCCCGTCACATGCCCGGTTGCAAGGAGCTCTGCTGTTTGTGCCTTATGTGACAGAGATGTGTTTTTAGTAATGCTCCAAAGTCTTTGTTTTTTCTGGTATGTTGAGTTTTTGTACTTACTGCTACGGTTTCCTGCATCCCCTGACCTTTCTCTGGCAGGAGGAGCACCTTGCAGCCCTGCTTCTGATGTCTCTCTTTTCCTGTCTGAAGAGTTTTGGGAGAGGGTGGTTGGCTACAGTGGAGGGCAACAGCCCTGTGCGTTGGTGAGACTCGCACAAGACTCTGCTTAAAAAATGTATGTTCTCAGCTGTGTCCAAAAACCAGATCTCAGCTCAAACAGCTGAGCTAAGCCAACCAACACGCTTTCCCACTTCTCCGCTGCTCTGCTTTCACTACATTTCCCTGTGAACATCTGCTGCAAGGCCTCACCTCTCAACATCTACCTATGCATGTCCATGCCCCTTGTGTGCAGAGCTGATGTTTTCACAGTTCCCTTTCCTTCGAGTGTTTTTTTTTTTTCTTCCTACCATTCAAGACCCCAGGTTATTTTAGCACGGTAAACATTTTTTTGACAGCTAGTAACATGAATAAATCCTTTTCCTCTCCTCCCCCTAGTTTATTATTTAAGGGGAAAAGATGATTAAATCCAGCAGAACTGATTTGAATTCTCTGTTAGCAGGAAGAGGGTGGCTGTTGGGGTCTGTCAAGCTGCAGAGTTTGCATTCATCAGCATCTTGGGACAAACAGAGATGCCAGCTGCTTAGAAGCATCTGGTTTTGGTTGTTGTCTCCCCGCCCCCACCTTTGCTTTTCTTTCTCTGTTTTTGGAGAGTTTATCATTACTGACTCTAAATGTTGGATGTAGTGGGGTGACAGCTTGGTTTCTCCTCTTCTATGGAAGTACCAGAGCCCTGCCAGGGTGTTGAGTTGGAGTCCAAATGTGGGTCAGCCAGAGCAGTAAAAAAACTACTGTCTGGTCGCAGGTTTCTGAAGGAGAAGCTCTTTCTGTTTGGGGCTGGGCTCTGTGAGCCCGAGAGCCGGGTTTCTGGTTTATGTAACGCCGGCATGAAGAAGGGAGAGAAAGCCAGGGCTCCTCTGTGCAAAGGGAGAAAGTGTTTTCCTAACCTCAGTGGCATGGACACACAAGGGCAAGAAGAGCACAAGAAGCCCCAGTAGAGTTAATTTAAGTGTTTATACAGAATTGCCTTGCATTTATTGAAGTTAGCTTTTCCTGCTCTTGAGAGTTGGATAAGAGTTCAGTACCTGTGCTGTTCGGGGTGGGAGGGCAATCCAGAGTGCAGATAACCCCCTAAAGGCTGTGGCTTGGTTGTCACTGGGGTTAGGAACCTGTGAATTGAAGTAATCAGTGCCGTTTCCCAGTGCAGTGTTCTGGGTGCCATTGAGACTGGAAAATTCAAAGTTATTTCGTTTGGTGTCTGCCTGCATTCTTCTAGGGGGGAGTTCTGCTCTGCTAAAAAATATACACAAAATGAGTGTGACAAAATGAGCAGTTCAATGTGTAAAGCAGAACAGGCTCCTTCTCTCAGCATCGAAACAGATCTCTTAGCCTCACCTGGTCACATCCCCCTGACAGTGTTTTGGTGGGATAGAGTCTGTCTCATGGCATTTTAGCAATAGGGGATGAGTTGCCGTATTTCAGGTTTTCTTTGAGGTTGTGCTTTTACCTGCCTGTCTTTTCCCTTCAGTCTTCTGTGCTTTTGATGACTGACTTTATAATCTTTGCTATTTCTAACCCTCTTTTTTGGTTCCTGTCGGAGCTTGATTTCTGCCGGGGGGAAGATGGAAAAGGTCAGGCTCTCGCTAGCGAAGCTTATTTGTTTGCTGTGTCTGTGGGCAAATCTTGCATGCATGTTGCTGGTATGAACTACCACGACCCTCCTGGACACCTGGGCCCAATGGCTGCTTATTTATTTACCTCTTCTCCTCTGTTTTTCTTTTCTTCCATCTGGCCCAGTATTCCCAGTTTTACCTCTCTTCCAAGAGGAAAGCTTAGTGGACTCCAAACAGTAAATAAACCTGACATTTGCAGCAGTCAGTACAATATAACAGGACTGGGATGCAGCACCACTTCTTTGTTTCCAGTCCTTATTTAAAGCCTCTTTTAATCAGGAGCTAATGGCAACTTTTGGTTGTGAGAGCTGGTGCACAGGAAAAAAAAACAAAAAACAAAACCAAAAAACAAAACCAAACCAGCTTGCATTCAAAATAATACAAACTGTTATAAATAGGAAGATCTGCAAGGATACAATCAAGCTAAATTGCCCATTGTTGTTCTCACCATAGATGATTTTTAGTCTCTGCTATCTGGGTTGGGTCGTCGTCTGGGTTTGGGGAAAATGTGTTCTCTCTTTATTTGTTATAAACTTATGCAGAAGCAGCTGGATGTTGCAAGAGTAGGTTTTGCTCTGATTTTTGTGAGGATCAAGCAAATGTTTTGGTGTCTTGGATGCTGGCATTCGAACTGTCCTGTGAGAACTGTCTAACAGACTTGTGCCACTCTCTTTCTGAAGCTAAACTGACCCCTTAAGGTGGACCCATCCCCTGGGCAAGTGTGTCACAGACAGACACGACGAAGTCTCGCAACAGGTCAAAGTAGCAGCCTGCCAGGAAAGCGGCTATGACCTGGGAGCAGAGAAACTCTCTGTGCCTGCAGATGGTGTGTAGTGAGCTCTGGGTTTTAATGACTCCTTGCAGTTTATCCTATTGGAAGTAGCTGAGCCTGTGAAGGATTGGTAGCTGGTGCTGAAGTCTCCAAACAGATCATAATGCATTTAATACTTGGGTTTGTTTTTGTTCTAATTTCGCTCAAATGTGTTGTACATGAATGCAATGTAAAAGCTACACCCTTTTCCATGCTTTTATTGGAATAAGGCATTGTGGAGATGGCTTATAAGTTGGGCAACAGTATTCTGGCCTTCTGACTTTTCTGCTAAATGCCCCTGATCTTTATAAACTTTTTAATAACTCGGTTGTGGTGGTTTTTTTTTTTTTTCATGGGGCAGTTCTCTGAGAAGTGCAGGTGTCTTCAGTTATGATATGAGAATGAAGCTTGCCATGAAAATACCACAATATGACAAAGCCCTCATGGTTATGGAAGGCCGGTGTTGCTTGATGATGTAACTTTTGTCCCAAAACACGGTCTTTTACACATTTACTCTGCATGTGTGTCTCTCAAAGCATTTTCCCCTTTGCTTCATTGTACGCTGAGGAATGGTAGCGTCCTGAGGGTTAGGTGACCTACTTTAATCTGTGCTGCTTTCTTCTTTCTAGCCTCAGAAGGCAGAGACCCTGAACTGAGAAGTATATAAAAATATTCTAATTAGCACAGGACAAATAATAAAATAAGTCCTCGTTTGAAAAGGGGATTGATTTTAATTTTTTTTAGGTTAACAAAAGGGTGGAGTTAGACCAAACCACAAGTGTGACACCTACCTGAATGCTCTGCAGCATCCTTCCATTTTTTTTTTTTTTTTTAAACCTAATTTTTGGTAGGAAGGCAAGCTCCTGGGTGGAGTAATAGCTCTCATCAAAGAGTTGTCTTGTTTGGACCTCTTGACAAGTCACTGATGTCCTTGTCAGCTGTAAATGTCAACTTGACTGTCAGGAGGCTGCTACGTATGAGAGAGGTGAAAGTGTCTGCTCTCACCTCTTGCCTTCTTGTCTGGTCTGCCTGTGACAGGCAGGACAATCTTGCTTTGGTGAGCTGCTGGGGTGGCCACTGGCTCGTGGCTGAGCATGTCACTGAGTTTTCTGGGGTGCAAAGAGGTTGTCTCAACCCCTCTCTCCTATCCCAGGCTTGCTCAGAAGGTCCCGTCAGGAGGAGCAGCTCTTAACCTGCCTTCAGCTTCCCTTCCATGGAAGACAGGCACTTATGGAAAGATGATTTGTGGGGTGGCCAGCATTGGAGGGCTCTTGGAAAGAGGCCCTTTGCATCTGGGATTAGTCATTAGGATGTCGCAGCTTGTAGCATCTTTGGCCAAATACCTGGTGAGCTGGTGCATTTTTGCCAGGCTGAGAGGAAGAGTTTTGCTTCATCTTTAAAGATGAACCTTCATCTTTATTGCTGTTTTTCTAATTCTTCCCTGGGCTGCTAATGTCAGTGATGATACCAAATGCGATTTATTTAATGTACTGTGGAAATTATTTTCAGGCCCAACTCTCTCTTTCGGTGCTTGGAGGATCATTAAAAATACTACTTTTCAGAAGTAAGGTTTTCTCTCCTCCCCACTCTATTTCCAGTCCTGTGTTAACCTGTAAAGTAGTAAATTTGTTGACTTTATTATGTTGCATTAATTATTTATCTCTATAGCAACGTGCACTGGTGTCGTAAATATGGGAATTTAGCAGCACAGCTGGATGGAAGAGGAGATAGCAGATACATGGGGTGAAACACTTTTTTTTTTTCTTTAGATGCTCAAATATCTGCAGTAGTTAAGGAAACAGAAGATTGCTAGTAAAGTAAGATTTTTGCGCAGTTTCTCTTCATCTGCCCTGTTCCCCTTTGAACTGAACCTTCTCTGTTGCATAGTTCCCGTGTGTTCCTGCTGAAGAGGTTTTCCAAGGTGCTGCTCTGCCTCTCTATCTGCTCAAAGCACTGGGTGATCTCCTTGCTTTTGTACTGCTAGGTGGAAATGCAGGCAGCAGGGCTCGCCTTGCAGGAGGAATCCTTTGGCTTCAGCAAAGCCAGCCTGCTAGGGATGGTTCTCCAGGGGCAGGGAAGGGAATACAGTTAATTTTGGCACTGTGGGAGGGTGACACAGTGTGAGATAGGAGATGCCAAGAGGCAGAGGAGCTGGAAGAAGGTAATTTTGGCTCTGAGAAGGCCAGGATGCCATGCTTAATGTGTATGCTGGTAGTCATGACTTGTCTGGCTTTTAGGAGTCCTGGGTTATCTCCAGAGGTCCTGGCTGGGCTGTGCCACTGTCTCTTCCTTTCTTTGACACAACTGTCTTGGAGAAAGGCAGCAGAGAGGTGTTTGTATGAACCGTGCCTGTGCACCACGCTCAGAGAGAGACTCTTTTTGTTTCCCAGGAGATGGGAGCAGATGTGGTGTCCTAAAAATGCAGCAGCAGTATTTTATGATGAGAGCTGCAAAACCAGACTGGGAAGAGGGCTAAGTAGTTGTTTCAAGGGAAGAAATATGGTAAAGAAGAGAGTGTGATTGCACTGCAAGTCTAAAGCTCCCTGGAGGCTGTGGCCTAGTGCTTTTCTAGCTCTTTTTTTTTTCTTTTTCTTGTCAGATAGTCTATTCACTGAACAATTTTGTTTTGCTATTTGTTTGCCACCGCTGGCCGTGAAGCTGATCAATTCTTACCAGCCCAGCACAGCGCTTGAGGAGCAATGGTGTTCTCTATTGAATAATTCATTCAGTTAATCTATTTTGATTTTTGGCATTTGACAGGTCCCAGGCAGGGTACGGTACGTCTGTGTGGAGGAGTCTCTCTCTGTATGTAGCCCTGCTATTTATACAGCATCCCGGCTATGGGAAGTGCTGTGCTGATGTGCTTTGTGGGGTGAAGAGCTTGTGATCTCAGAGAGAGTGTTTTGGGATGCCAAACACTCTCACGTTCTGCTTAATACAGGAGGAGGCTTCAGGATGATTGCTTAGTTTGGTACTCAGGTGTGGCAGAGAAAACCCACAGTGCAGATGTGATGGACGCTGATAGGTGAGCAGTTGGGCAGTCCCTTGGGATGAAAATGTTGAGGGTTAAAACTCTCATTTGGGCCAGCCCAGATTGTTTGCCACACAGCATCTGCTGGGAGAAGAAGACCCAAAGTATTGCTGGTCTGCTCTGTATTTTATTAATTGCCATACCTAAGCCAGAGAAGGTTTCACTCCGTGTGCAGCACAGCGCACAAACATCACTTCCAAAATCAGTGCTCTCTGTCTGGGATATGTGCAGAAAGGGTTAAGCTGTAAAATAACCTGCTCTTTTCTGTATAAATTTAAAAAACTGTTAACATGGTAATATTTTTATTTCCATAGAAAAGTGTTTATTTTGGTAGTGTGTACAAAGTTTCAGCTATTCTAAAACACTGAGATTTCACAGCCAAGCTTTCATGTTCCCAGCAGAGAAGGAGGTGAGATACTCAAAGGATCTCTGTTCTTATTTCAGCACTGCACTTGCCAGCCAAATTTTCAAAAAGCCCAGTTTGCTGACATAAATGGGGTTGCTGATGTGCCGAAAGAGAAGGAAGTGCTACAGAATATATTCCTCACTGGCTCCAAGTCTCTCCCATTTTGTTTTTCTCTTCCACATGTCTCCTCTGTAATGAGAGGAATTATTTATCATTAAAGCGATATATAATTTAAAAATAAAAGTTAAAATTAATGAATGCTTAAATTAATTTACTGACAAAAATAAATGTGTGTCCTTCAGATCCTATAATTTTAATTGGAGTGGGCTACAGCTTAATTAACATGTATCGATTGTAGTCCTGTGCGCATCTAGAGGTGGGTGGACTGTGTAGCAGCGTTGGGAGAAATCCTCCTTGCAGATGAAAGTGTGTTAAGATTGTCTGATAATGTTCTGAATAATTGCCTTGTAAAGAGAGAGAAAAGTCTTTGGTCTCAAGCTGTTTTCTGTGCCGAAAGCTTAAAAAAATATGTTGTTTAAAATCAGGGCTAAGAATTGGCACGGCCACTTTATGGATGGGAAGAGGATTTCTGCTCCAAAAATATTAATGATCTGAATCATTAATTAGAGGCATGAAGAACACAAAAAATTGGAAGGAAGTTGGCGCAAACAAAGAAGTTGACCCAACTAGAACTATTTTGGGGAAAAAAAGAAGGCTTCAATTTGGTCTTGGCTACCTCTACTCTTTTCCCCTGGGCAGGTGTCCCCTGTGTCCTGGTGGGTGATGGTGACGAGAAGGAGCATGATGGTGTGGGGCTGGCTCCAGAAGCTTATGCCTCTGCTCCCAGCAGTGCCAGGGACCTGGGGAAGGTGGTGGAGGCTGAGTCCTTCCTGGGCTTTGGCAGTCTGAGCCCATGGTGCCATTTTGTGCCCCCTGTGAGGGAGGCATTGGTAGGTTTGCCCAGATGACATCCTGAGGCCTCTTCCGACCCAAGATGTTCTGGGAACCTGTGAAGCCTAGGGGCAGGCTCCATGGCACAAAGCCCTTTGCCTCTGACAGTGAAGACTTTTTGCTTGACCTGTTCTGCACAGCGAAGACCTGCTCCCAACCTTTGTGAGTCACTCTCTTTAAAGAGAACCCTGTATTTTGATATTAATGTTTTATATTTTGTGAATACTATGAATTAACAGCAGGGAAGATGTGCCACGTCTCTCCTCCAGCTGCAGCCCACAAGCTACCTGGCCTCTTCTAAATGATTCAGGGCACTCTTTCCCACAGAACCCCCTGCTATATGTAGTGTGAGAGTTACCCTCAGGAGTCTTGTGGGCCTTTGGAGTAGGTTTGGTGTGTAAGGACCATCTGTTCCACTGTGCTCGGCACCCAACCCTTCTTGACCCTTTAGGGTCTGCTGAACCCCTGTGATGCCTTGGGAATTTGCACCACGACAGGACCCAGTGGCAAGCTTGCAGCTCCTTCCATTCTCGCCTGCATTGGTCTTTTGTAGGCACATGGTGGCTCAAAATGGAGTTTAGCTGAAATCAGCCTTTGGTGGGACTGTGTGTGGGATGGCAAGCTGGCATAGCTTAGGGCCGACTGCAAGCAATCAACTCTTGGATGTGCATGTCTTCAGTGCTGTGCTGTCTTCAAGTGAGAAAAGCCAGTAAGCCTATGTGCTCTCTTCTCTCAGCCTTGCATTTGAGCAGTTTTTCTTTCCATAGGGCGAGCTTCTCTTTCTCCAGACAGGTTTTCATTTTTTTAAATTGAATCATATAGGTGCAAAGAAAAAAAAATCCCTCTAGACTTTGACTTACAGCAAACTTTTTATAAACTCAGATTCAGGTTTCAAAGGCAAAATGTAAAATAAAGCAAGAGAGAGGATTTTTTTAGGATTTATGAAGTCCCACCTGCCCTGAGCTGGAAGAGCCTTGCAGCCTTCTTCTGTCACTGCTTTCTGCACAGGGGATGGGGAGGGAGCCAGCAGCAATGCTTTGGGGAACTCTTCACCCCCTCCTTGGCCCCTAAATCCAGCTTGCTACTCAATGTGCCATTTCTCACCTTGCAGTGAGGCAAAGGTATTAAAAAAGCCACAAAACTACTGGTTAATTAGGTGGTGGCATTTGATGTCATGTATGAGCCACCAGCCCCTCGTGTCTGAGAAATTGTTTCGCTGCTCGTGCCCAGGAGCACCAGTCCTTTCTGCAACCACATATTGTCTGACCTACATCATCACATATAGCCACTGTAGGTGATCCCATGAGCAATTACCTGCATGATCTGTAGCTGCATGGGATAAGGATGTCCTTGCTCCTTCTGAATTAAAATTTTCCCTTTGGCCAAAGTGTCCTTTAGGAGGGGGATTTTGATTGATCCAGTGGTGTTGGATAAATGGAGACTCCTCTTCCAACTTGTCAAGCCCATCCCTTGCGTTGTCCCTTTTTATTAATGCCATGCACAGGTAATGCCTTCCTGGAGACTTTTTTTTTCTCCAATATATTGAATAAATTCTACATCAGGAAGGAAAGTAACTTGCAATAATGAACCATCAGTGGACATTTAAGATTGCTTTAATGGGTCATATCGATGTAATCTACACTTTTTTCCTGGGAAGATCATACTGGGTCATAACCTTAATTCATATTTATGTCAGAAGAAAATATACAGTGGAGATGGCTCATAAAGAGCATTTCCTGCTAAGCAGCCAGATATAAATGTGCAGGTGTTCTACAAATATGCCAGGGTCTGGAGGGTGAGGGGGAAATATCAGGTGCTTAGGTCATCTCTCTCTTGCATGGAAAAGTTCCTCAAAAACGGGTTTCTTGACCCAGTGTGCTCATGGGCCCAGAAGTGTGCAAGGGTGAGCAGCTTTTAGATTTCCTTTAAAAGCATCTTTATTCGTATTCATCTTTTCTCAGTTCTTTGCTTTGCATGTGGCCTAGAGATGTGTGAGCATGAGAGGTGCCTGTAGGTCATTTGGCTGGCTAAAAAAAAAATAAAACAGAAGGGAAGGAGAGGCCAGTCAGAATTATACAAATAAAAGCAACAGAGGTAAATATGATCAATAAGGTTTGACCTTCTGATGTGTCCTTATGCCCATTATTCCTTGTTGGTCAGACCCTTCTGAAAGCCAAGAGCCATCCTGGACTGGGCTGTTAGTGGCACTTAGGTTGTCTGCAAGAGAAAAAGATGAAAATGGTCTTTAAGCCCATTCCTCTTGGCCAGGTCAAGCAGTTCTGTCTTGATCTGCGGCTGCAGGAAGATGAGATAAAGTTGCAAGTTCACTCGGTCAGGATAGATGAGGGTACAGGGGGAGGCAATGAAAATAATTAAAATTACTGGAGCTGTCTCTGTGAGGCTGGGAGGAAGGAACAAGCATGACTAATGCTGCGTGAATGATTTGCAGAAAATGATTTCTTCGACAAACTTCGCCTTTATAAAGGTAAACTGTCAAAGGCCACAATGCAAGTTTTCTGATGTGTTCATGAGTCAGAATTATTTAATGAGGAAATGAAGCAGCCATCCTCCAGGCCTTTGAGCCGGGTTACCCAGGGGACTAATGCTGCTCTCGGTGAGAAAGAAACTCAAACTCAATCTCTAAGCGAAGAGTGCTTGTTCTTGAGGTTGCTCCAACTCCTCCAGATAGAATTAGGCTCCTTAATTTGAGGCTTTTGGATTACAGGGAGTATGCAATGCCATGAGATGTGAAACCTAAATTCAAAATGGTGCTTTGTAGCGCAAGCATTCAAGTGTTGATGATGGTGCTCTATTTCTATAAATATTTCTAGTCATTTGTACATATACTTATATTTTTCCTTTTCTGATAATACTGCCTTATTTTTTTGCTCTTTCGCTTGTGATACACCTGTGAGAAGAGCTATTTATTCAGCCATTTGTTCAATGTGATTATCTTTAGCAGAAAGCCAGCAACTAAAAATTGGTTTTGCGCAAATACGGGCTAAAGAACTAGACTTTTTTTTTTTAAAATAGGGTTTCAGGTAAACTGAAATTATTTGTGCTGAACTCAACAAAAATTACAACAGAAAAATAGCAATTAAAAAAAATCAAACTGCTTCTTTGTGCATTTTTGAAATGAGATGCTTTGACTCCTGCTTTTTGAAGCAATGTTTGGAGGCTCGATGAAGCTAATGCTAACTTAAAAAAAAAAATTCGGCACTCCCCCAGTGAACTCTTTCCCCCTATTTTCTCCTTGCTTTAAATTTTGTTTAGGAAGAAATAAAAACTTTATCTAGAGTTGCCCCCACTTCTCTGACCAAAAAAAAAATAAATCCATAAGTTACATGGTTATTAACTGTCTGAAGCCACTGTGAACAGAAACACAAGGCAAAAGGAAAGCTGCCAAACATTTGACATTTTCATTCTAGCAAATATTTGCTTTTTTCATTTGGTTGCCAGAGCTCTGATCTGGGAAAATGTTACTTGCATGCCTAATGATGGATATGTACTTATATCACTTTGGATTTTTTCCCTTCAGGTGAGTTAAGCCATCTCTCCCCCCAAACTAGGAATGCTCACTCCTTCATGGAGGCCACCTAAACTTATGGTCTGCTGGAGTTCCTGCAGATCTGTGGGTGAGGTCCAGCTGGAGAAGTCCTCCCATTTCAGGTGTCCACCCCCTCTGGCTCTTGGGTGCCTGCAAAGATGCTCCATGCTGTGACCATCCACTAGGATGTGGGATGTGTCCATGAAGCATGACTTGAATTTTCTCTGCTCTGAAAACGGAGAATAAGCCACTGGTGCAAGCCGGGAGAAATGAGGAAGATGGTGACACCTGAGCAGACCCCAGGCTGTCCTAGTATAGCAGAGGAGTGCCTTAAATACCTCCTGACAGTGTGGCAGAGCTTGGAGGTATCCTGGATCCCTTTTGCGTGGCAAGGAACACAAAAACCAGATGCCACAGAGGCTGATGGAGGAAGAAATCTGGAGGGGAGGTGACATGTGGCCTGAGCTGCAGAATAGGTACCGGTGACCTCTGCTTTGCCAAACTCGATGACCTAGGCTTTGCCTTCCTCTGCTGCAAGAAGGCTTTGAAGCTTCCTCCCTGCTCACTGCACAGGTATAGCTCCCATTAGCATGTCCCAGGAGCAGGGAAATGGCTCATGCTTGTATGGAAATAGCCTATTTGAAGAATTAAGTGAAAGAGGACTGCATTTTTCCTCCCTTTCGCGACCAGGAGATTCATGAGCTGGCTGGGTGAGTTTAAGGGAACTTGCAGTCTTTTCATCATATTGATGGGTGGATGGATTTTGTTTCTTGGAGTATGCTTAAGACTTTAATTAAATCAGGAGTACACTCACTGCAATGGTTCCCTGCTGCTTATCAGCCTCTTAAGGCCTTGATTCATTACTCAGTATTATTTTTTCAGCCTAAAATAAGCTTTAAAAAGCTGTTATTGGAGAGATTAAAGTTACAACATAAACAAACTCATATGCTTGTTATTTTTTCATGGAAGATGCTTTTAGTATCATATTTAATGTTGCAAACAAAGCCATTGCTTATAGCGAGCTTTGCAGACTGGACGCCTTTGAAATGATAGATACGGACCCTGTTTGATCTTGTGCTATTTGGGTCTTTTTATTTGCATTTTGTGGGTCTTATCTTGTAAACAAAGACTCTTTTTTTTTACATCTGTAGATCAGGATGTCACCACAGAGCTCTGTGGAAATGGGAGGTGCCTCCACAGGGTGCAAGACACAGGTTCAGGGGCAAATGGAAACCAGGAATGTAAGAGCACTTTGGCTTTGAGGTTTGTCTTCTTGCAGCAGAGACTGGAGGTAACTGTTTTGCTTTCCCCATGTGCCATTTGATTTTGAAGCAGTTCCAGACTGCACCCACCAGACTCAGGGGGGCTGAAGCGGCTGCCAGCAGAGGAGTTGCTGTTAAATTTGTTGGCAATTTGCAGTGCCTCACCCAAAAAGCAGAGGTGCAGTAGCTGCCACTGAAGCAAAAACCTGCGTGGGATCATGGGGCAGGCTCCTCTGACAGCCAGCACGCAAATACATGCCATGCACAGAAAATAACTTCAGTTGTGCATCACAGGGCAAAGAGAAGAGGGAGGCTCTGAGGATCCTGCTGCACAAGCCACTTTGTTTTGTGGCACCATGCAATGCCGTGCATATCCCTGGGTTGCAGAGCAACCCTGGGTGGCCTCCGGTCCTAAGCCCTGGAGTGCCACTACCCCTGTGGGATGGGAGACAGGTACCCCCTGGTTCTCTGAAAGGCAAACCCACTAAAAAGCTGCTCTCCAAAGCCACCCTGCATGGTGGAAGTGCTATTTTCTGAGGCTCACATGGTGGCAAGCAGAGCATCAGCCCTTTTGGCTCATGCGCACAAATGGGAGGGCGCAGGAATGAATCAGGCAGTCGCTGCTGTTGTATGCAAGCAAGTTTTTCTAATGTACTTCTCTTTTGTTTCTGTAGAGGTTATAAAAGTGAATAATCCTGCTATAACACAGTGTCCTCGCAGTCCCCGCGTAGCTCCATGGAGCCTCTTGCTGAGGCTGACTTGCAGTGATTAATATGCTACAGAAGAATTTTTTTTTTTTTTTAAAGAGACCAAAGAACTAATGCTGAGAACGCCCCCTCAGGAACCTTGTTCCCTTCATGTCCCCTGTGCTCGAGGCTGATTAGCTTTTGTTTCTTCTTCCAATCTAAATTGGGGAACTGTTGTGGTTTTTTTCCCTTCTCCTCTGCAACGTTGATTCCCAGCAGTGTGAGGATTAGCAAGTGGCTCACCGCAGATGATGTGGCTTCTCTCAAACTCTCCAGTTAGTGGTCAAATCTCTTTTGACCTTTGAAAGCTTTGGTTTGGGAGGGAAAGTCTTCCACGCCAGGGTGGATGCTGCTCCCTGTGCAGGGATGCTGCAAAATAAATTCCACTGTGAGGGAGGGAGAAGCATCTAATCTTTCTGCTCCCTAGATTTAGCTGTGCCATTAGCTGGACCCTGCACATAAAGCTAATTTTATAATTTGTAAACGTAGCTGAGTGGATTTTATAGAGGAATGTTGGGAAGTGATGAAATACTTTCAATAGATTTATAAAGAAGTTTAATGCATAAAGCTTTCTCCCCCCTTTTGCCTCCCCCCTACTCTGTCTTGGAGTTGCATACAACAGAAAACATGTTCACAGTAAGGGCTTTGTGGCCAGCACTCAAGCCTTTAATTTTGCTTTTACAAGACAGTTTTACAATGTCAAGAAGAATGGAAAAGCTGCAAGGCATGCATGCTCAAGACACTGTGCTCTTGGAAGGCTTTGGATGGGCTCCAGGCAATGTTTGGTGGAGAAGAGAGATGAAGGTCTTGGAAAGAAAAAAAATAATCAGCCGAGCCCTCATCCCACAATATTTCTGTTCCTGTGAGCTGGGAATGTCATTGGAGCAAAGGAAGGACAGAAAATATTTTTTTCTGCAACTTCACGTGTCTGAGTGTGAGTCTTTATTGTACCAGGAATAGCTTCTTCTGTTCCACTCTATTGAATTTTCCTTATGTAATGAAAATAAGCCATCCCATGATCTGCAAGACCACGAAGCTTGGTTTTTACTTGTGGTTGGGCTCATCTTGGAGTTCCTGTGTGGTTTCTCTGGAGTTTAACAAGGGAGAAATTCCCAGTTGCTGGCTTTTCCTCTGAATCAGAAAAATGTCTCCCCATCTGCTTTCTCTAGGAAGGATGATATTTGGGGTGCCTAGTGATTTTTTTTTGGAGGGGTCTCATGCTCTTTTTGGATGTGGTTAAAATGGATGGATGGGCTCGGAAATGATTAGCGAATGGACAGACAGATGGAGGTTTTGACTGTGTGTACCCTGCTTCCTTAGGAAACTGGGCTAGCAGGAGTGCCCAAACATGTCACAAAACACCCATAATGTGAGTGCCTGCCTCAGACAGCCCTGGCCCTGTACGAAGGATTTATGGCGTCAGGCAAAGGGTTATGGACTTAAAGGTCTGGATTAGCAAGCTGGGGCCAGGCTGATAATCAGCATTCATAGTACAGCCTTATCATAACTAGCAGCAGCCCTCTGCTCCCGCCTCTATATCGCCCAAGGACCGAGCAGATGCATTGGCTAACTTTTCTCCTTAGCTCTCTGATGAGGATTATCAGAAGATCTCGCCTGGTGTGGCAGAGGCTCCTCCCAGGCCAGCTTGCCCATCTCCAGCTCAGCAGCTTGTAGATTAATCTCGGTGTTAAGACCTTACATACCTGAAATGTGTCAAACGGTGGCTCAGAGCTGGAAGGATAGCCTGAGTGTATTTTTTCACCTCGTCTCTGTTTTTTTTATGTTCTTGGCTGTGTTTTCTTTTAACAGAAGCTTTGTCAGCTTTGACTCTTCTCTGGTTTTTTTTTTTTTTGCTTTTTTTTTTTACTATCTTTCTATTGAACACTGATGGAAAAAGAGAGTGCTTTCCTCCTGACTACTTAAACCTTTGGCTGACTCGCACAGAAAAAACAGTCACACTTACTGCGGCTCCCAAAGCCTTCGAATCATTGGGAAGAGAGGAGGAGGGAGCTGTGAAAGGAAGGAAATAATTTGTATAGGTGTAGAGTGAAGAATCACCTTCCTTTAAACTCGTGATCAGTCTGTGTTCATACAGATTGCTGTCTCTGATCTTTTTTTCTCTGCCCAATATCTCTTTTTTATTATCTTTTCTCTGTCTTCGCTGTCGGATCCGTACTGTGTCCTTTTTTTGTGGGACGTCTTGCTCCCAGGAGAGTTTGAATAAGGACACTGGGACATGAAGGTCCAGATTATTGACAAGAAATCCTTACTAAAACCTTTTAATGTACCTTCTGTAATTGATACAGCAATGGGGGGAGGGGGGGGGCAGATTTTCCTGTAGATGCGGAGAGTTATTTTTCCCACTCCTCTAGTGTCTTTAAAAGCACTGAGCGTAGTGTCCTCCACTATTTCCTGATGGGTTAAAACATGTTGGTGCCAGATGCTTTGGGGCTATAAATATTGCCCTGTTTGCTACTCACAGACAAATCCAGTTTCCAGGAAGCAGATGGGATCCAAAACACAGAACAGCAGAAGACCCTGAGGGGCAGAGAGCTCAATCCCACCTAAGCACCATGATATGTGTAATTTTGGGGTCCCCCATTTAGCTACTGAACTGTGCATGGCTACAGCCCAAATTGTGGCCCTTTTGCATCAAATTAAGCTGAATGGATTCTACAGGGTGGAGAGCAAGAGGGTTGCTTGGAGCAAGGCTTAAAACACCCCAACCTGTTACCTGGACCATTGGGGGCAAAAAGCAGCCTGGTCAGGGTGAGGGCAGTGGTGCTGGTGTCTGTAAGGAGACTGAGGAGGGAAGGGATGGGGGTCCATCGGGGTGAGAAGTATTTTCAGCTGCCCTTCTGCCTTCCTGGAGAGCTTCAGCTTTGGGCAGTTCACTGCTCCTTTCCTCTGCTTGGACTCATGTCTTTCATCTTTCTCCTCTTGCCTCCACGCACTGGTCAAGGAAGGATTCACTGTGTTTTCCCTGGTGCAACACAGTACCATGCTTGCTACAGGGTGCTTGCTCCAAACGGTGCTGCCAGCCTGCTCCCCAAACATGCTTATTTTAATTAGCATGGGATTCAGCAGCAGACACCAGTCTGTGACCTTAACTCCAGTGCCAGATGTTCATCTTCTTCCACAAGGACAGAGGAGCCAGGACTAAGAACAAGCAGCCCCCCTGGTATGTGTGTGACTCCTTCTGCTTGTAGATGTGGGCTACACAGGGAACCCCACCACCTCTTTGGTCAGGACTTTGCCTTTGGGATGTGTAACAGCTTCTCAGCCCTCTGCAGGCATTTCTCTGTTCAGTGGGCTTTGCTTGGGCGTTGGCCCCGTCTCAAATAAAGGCTTTGTGGTGCTGCTGTTAGGAAGCTGGGCAGCAGGCAGGTTTCCTTTACAGTGTTAAAACAGAAAGGGAGGCGAAGGATACTGCAGAGGCACAGAGGACAACAGGGTATGTGAGTAGGGATGTTTGCCCCAGTTCTGGTCTCTACATTGCTCTGTATGCTTTAAAAAAAATCAAGAAAAATGTATATTGAAAAAAAGGAGAAAGCTGTTCTCAGTCTTGCAGGCATGTGTTTGCAGTCCGCTCCCACAGCCGCAGAGATGCACACGCGGAGCAGGTGGTCACTTAGGGCAGCAAAATGTTTAGCGATTGCCTGGTGAGTAAGTGACATTTTCCAGCTTGCCTAAGGATGCAAGAAAAATGTGTACGTGTCTCCATCGGACCCACAAGCCGGTGCTGACCTATATACATGAAAAATTATATTCACAGACAGATGCCTGCTTCCCATCTTGGAGCAAGGGGCTGAGCCTGGCACGGCCGTACGCCAGGACAAAAAATAATCGGTATGGTTTTTCTTGAGAAACATCCCAGATCTGGGGATGTCAGCAGAGATTCTGGAGGAGCAGTGAAGAATCAAGCCAGTCTCCCTTCTCTGCAAGCATTAATGCCCGCTGAGCGAGGGGCTCTCTGCTATGGCTGATGACTTGCCTCAAAGGCAACGGTCTGGTACCCCTCTGGTGGTCTCTCCTCCTCCCGTCCATTTCCATTTGCCATATTTCATTTCTGTTGTGGCCCGCAGCAGCCATGCTTAGTGATTGCTTCACACGTTCATTGTGCTGCGAGCATCACAGCATGATGTCTGGTGCCTCTGTTTTATTTCCAAAAAACCTCCCCCCAAACCCCAAGCCAAACCAATTTTAAACTACTTTAAACTGCAACAGAATTTTCCATAGGAACTGGAGAAGTTTTTAGTGATTTCTTACTCTTCTTCTTTGCGGCCACACCCTAAGATTTGGTTTCGACATTATGGGCATTAAGTTTTGTTCTGTAAGGAAGGGCTCATCCTACCTGGCTCCCCAGCTGTGGTGCAACACCTAACTCTTGCCAGAAATGCATTAAGCTCCATGCTAGAAGCAGCAAGGGCTTTCTGTTCCTCTACACTTCCGCCTGCCTGCTGTCATGCTTGGGAACGTATTGCTCATTTCGAACTTGAGTGAGATAAACTGCTCTCCCCACACCCCATCCCTGGGCTGCTGTTGGCTGTGTGTCCACCCTTCCGTCCCACTTAACCGCTTGGACTAATGAGAGAAATCAATCATGCCATCCCAGGGCTGGCCATCCATCTCTGCCACCGCTGTCCCCTCCTCAGTGGTGCTGGAGGGGCCGGGGGAAGCCTGGCCACCCCCGTGGCATGGTGAATGGCCCAAGCTTAAGTACCCCATGAGCATCTTGCAGGAGAAGGGTGCAGGTTGTATGGAATTGCAGTGTTGCAGTTAAGAGCTAGTATTTCAATAGCGCTGGATGCTTGGTGGTCGCTCTCTCGGTATTAATAATCTTCCTTTTAACTAGGAGGCATTTGTGCTAGATCTGCTTGTTTCTAGCTGAAAGAAAACCCATTACAAGACCATCTTGAGTCCTCTGTAGTAGGCACTTCTCTCTTTTAGCAGAAATTGTTGTCTCAGAAAAGCACCAGCAACCCAGAAACGTAAAATCACAAACGAAGTGAGTTGTGTTGGAGGATGCTGGCCATTTGCTTTATTTTTAACACCTGATCTCTGCAAATCCCCCATGGAGGTGCTTGAAAAGAACATATTTCCCCTTCTCTTTTCCTGTGAATTTTGTCGTTCTGACAAATGGTCAAGGTGTTGGTTGTGTTTGTAACACTGCTGGAATTGGTCGTGGCTTTCGTGTCCTCGAGCCAGCGCTAATGCTGTTTCCATAACGAAATGAGAGTGAGTGGCTGGACATAACTGTTCCTCCAGTTCTATCGCACCCCACTATGATTTGCTCTTCTACAACTCCTCTTCTCCTATTTTACGTTTTACAACATTTTTCCTTATTAATTGAAAGGCTAGGGATTCTTTGTGGATATTTCCATTTTTCTCTGCTATTTATGGTGGTTGTACTACAGCAAATTGGTCTCCAGCTGCACCTTTTCTCTTCTGTTTTGACTGGAGAGAGCCAGTCTGGCTTGCTGGGTGATCAAAAATCATCCCACAGAATGGTACGCTGTCCTGCAACGAGCCATCGGGGGATACAGTACTAAAATAACGCCTTACTTAGCAGCAATGCTATGGCATGTGGGGGCAATATTGTGTTCCTCTGTGCTGCCTCGTAGAGTGTTAGTACCTCCTCGGGATCAATGGCCACCAACACCAAGTGATGTACCTCTTCACCTCTGCTTTTTGGTGACAGCTTGCAGCAGGGAGACAACAAGGTTGTCTCTGGTCCCCGCATCCCTCTCACTGGTTGCTGTCAAGAGGAGACTGAGATGGAGAGTGACAAGTTTGTTGTCCTGCATGGAGGGCAATGAAGCTGCTGTTGAGCCGGAGAGCTGCTCTAGGTCATCAGTGAGGAGGCAAACATGCTTACATGAGGTAGAAAGCAGTTTTCTCTGGGTTAACAAATGTTTTTTGGCTAGATGGAAAACAGGCTTGCTCTTTTGAGAGTCCTTTTTTAAATGTCAGCCTAAGAGCAGCTGCAAAGACACCGAATTTCTGTTCCTCTGCTTTGCTTAAGATGTCATATCTGGGAACTAACCGCCTCCCAGGCATAGTTAGGATGGCGATTGCATTGCAGCCAGGCTCGACCTGTGCCCTCGGCGAGTCCTCAGGAGGTTGGCTGCATTTATTAATCTGTCCCTTTTCCACTTGTATTAAAGGAATGCCATGCTAAGTACCAGCATCTAAGTAGAAATACTAGTGGGATGAAGGATCTAACATTATTAACTTTGATAATCAAATATTGAAACAAAATAGGGTGAAGTCTAGTTTACTTAAAGCTCTGTGGATTTGTTCACCATGCCTTATATATGTATATTGATACAATGTTAGCTTTTTCCATCTTTTGAAAGCTTTTCTGGTATTCTGTCTCTTAACAAAAAGAGCATTTAGTGATCCAAATGGCTTCTTGGCTGGCTCTCTTAGAATTCTTGAATCCAAGTTCCCTACCCTTGATCACCTCAATATATCCAGCTCTTGTAGCTGCCACATTTTGCCACTTTTGCACAATCTTCAGTTGTTATGAAGCCCATGGATTTGACTTCTTCCCCAAGTGTCAAGTGAAAAAGTGATATTTACATCCCATGCAGTTCTATTCTCATGAGGAAATCAGGAATGAAACCTCTTATTGTTCTCCACTACACTGGCTGTAGCTCTCTCCTTTTGCAATATAAGCTGCTGTCTAACCCCAAATAGGATAATATTTAACCTGACCTACATCATATGGTTTCACGAAGTGACGTAGCGTAATTTCTAAAAGAACAGTTCCGGATTACGGCGAGACAATGCAGGCAAAATGTAAACTGAGTATGTTACAAAGCACTGCGGGACCTGCTTGTTCCCCAGAACACTGCTTGTGATTTTTAACTGATTCAAAATAGCTGACAGGATAAAAAATGAGCCTGTCTCTGTTAGTTTGCAATTAGGCACTCTGCTCACAAGCATCTGTTTTCTAGGAGAGATCACTGCTGGCGATTGTAGGGCTCATGTTTTCCTTGAAGGAACACTGGAGCTGGACCGAAGAACTAGGGCTGGGAAAGGCCTGCTAACACGATAAGAGAAATAAAGCTCATGTTTGCAGGGAAGGTGAGGAAGGCCCGGCTTAATCAAATTAGCAAAATGAAAGCTGAGGAAGATAGCTGCCTATAAATGCATTGGTGGAAGATGGGGAGGAGAGAGTGTCAGTGAAGGAGAGCTATTTATGTCCGAGGAAAGCGTTGGCACAAGAACAAATGTATGTAAACTAGCTCAGAGTAAATTCAGCCTGGAATCTCTAAGAGTGTTTCTG
This sequence comes from Syrrhaptes paradoxus, assembly GCA_013400615.1. NCBI lineage: Eukaryota > Metazoa > Chordata > Aves > Pterocliformes > Pteroclidae > Syrrhaptes > Syrrhaptes paradoxus. The sequence continues at coordinate 22,618 of VZTO01013104.1, read as the reverse complement.
ATAATTAGAGAGCAATCAGACTCTGGACCAGTCTCCCCATGGGAACAGAGAGGCTAAAACCCTTCTTGCTTTTAGTGGGAGCTTGCAGGAGGACTGGATCCAGTGAACCGGGGATGCTATGTAGTCCAATGCTCCTTCTCCTTTCTTTATTTTCTTGTGATTTCTGCCTCAGCCTCATATTTATGCCAATTCTCATCACGTCCCACCCTCCTCCCTGTCCCCTGATATGTATCTTCAGTTGCTGGCTTCACTCCCTTCTGATGCAGGTGGCTTTCTTCTAACTGTAATAACTTTCCTGTGCAATCAGGACTCTGCAGTATTGTTGGTGTTTTAAATTTTTTATCTCTGTGCCCATTTCCTCTTCATCCATCTGTCCTTCTTGCACTGAGAAGGAGGCCAGACAGGGGACAGAGAGAGTCCTCCAGCCCAGGTAGCTCTGCCAAACCCTGCTCAGGTAAGAGACTCCCTGGAGGGGACTCTGCTATTTCCTGCTTGGTTTAAATAGGCACAAAATGGTTTTTGGAACCTATTTCCAGCCCTTGCGCAGAACAGCCCTGAAAATAACTTGTCATGCTGATCGAGAAGGGCTTTTGGGAAATCTAGAGTACTCCCATTTGCACACCTGGGAGCTGCTGGTGCTGAACAGCCTCGGGAGGCTGATGGCAGTCTTTCGCAATTTGGGCTCTGGGAGATACCTAACTTGCACAGCTTTTTCTAGGACTAGGGAAAAAGAGATGCTTCATAATACCCTCATGGGCTTTATGTGTGCCTTTGCTTGTGTTTCCCTCCAACTGGTGTGAAGGGGATGCAGGCAGTGAGGTTGCTCAGCTCATTTTATCCACAGGGATGTTTCCAGGGCAGCTTCAGCGATGATTTTGGCTCATGAGATTGGATGTTTCTATTTGTTTTATGTGCAGCAGTGAAGCTTATATGTTGAAGTTGCCTTTTTGCTAAAAATATGGGCAGTTGGATGGATGTGAGTGGGCGTGAAGAAGAAAAGGGATTGCTTTGCTTGCAGGTTGTACCCATTACACTAGGCTGAAGCCTTTCTTCATTTATTACCATAATAACTAGGAAATGCACTCTGAAACTTCCAAAATGGCTTGGAGGACTTGTGAGGAGAAGCATAAAACCAAATTCCTCCTGCAACCGAATCATAACGTTGAATCCCAAGTGTCCCTAAGAAAAAAAACCCCAAAAAGTCTTTGTAGGGTATTACATGAGCTTTCCGGATTATCTAAAGAGATCTTTTCAGCAAGGTAGTTGAAATACTGGGTTTTTAGGAGAATTAAATGCCTGCCTGTGTGTGTTTTGGGTACCTGATTCCTCTAAGGCCTTTCAAAACACCTGCCTTCATTCATATTCTCAGAGCGTCAGCGCTTAACTAGCCTTAGCCATGCGCGTGCTACATCAGATATTCAAACAATTCCTCTTGATGAGGGAGCAAAGCTTTGCGCTAATGCTTCTATTCTGCATGCACACGGCTCTTGCAAAGGACTAGCAAGTGCATCTGTTTGAACTTTACACTGCCTTCATTTCACTTCAATTATATATTTAGTTATCATTATCAATCTTATCTCACGTGAAAGTTGGGGAGGGGGGATGTGGAAGTTCTCAGGCAGCCAAAATAAAACCCTGTCACTGTGATGCTTCAGCTCATTTCCTAACCTACTGCCTCCCATCTCAAAAGCATGCATTTCTATCCCAGTTAATGCCCATCTTTTGTAAAACTCTATTCCCATTCCCTCTCATTATTGCAGGTTTTAGATTCATTCTCATCAATTCTTTTATTTCATAAAGCAAAATAGAAAAGATATCTGATCAGAATTCATTAAAAAAAATACTCCTAAACAATGCAACCAACGAAACTAATTTAGTAAAGCAACAGTTTGCACACATCAAGGTTTTTTATTCCCTTAATGCTTTGACATATAATTAGGCCACAGGTGAAGCTGAATAAATCATTTATGGAAGGACAAAAATGTGGACTTTCTCAGCAGAGCAGAAAGCCTCTGTGCACCAGGTTTTTCTGGGCTGGGCTTCCTTCCCTGGTGGGGCAGGGGGATGCCCAAACCTCGTGGGTAGGTCTGTGAGGAAGGACTGGGGGGCCACATGAGCTGCCTTCCCCCAGCTGAGAGGAGCCAGCCTTGGAGAAAGCTTGGTTTGGGTCCTGGCTTCCCTGGCAGTATCAGGGAGGGATTTGGGCTGTGAGCTCCTGAGCTGTGGGTCACTTCTGAGGACAAATCCCAGCAGTGGGGTGAGTGATGCCATGAGGACAGTGCTGGGCTGGGACCAGTCCAACTTCTCTTTGATGGGGCAAAATCATAAAGGGGGGTGAGTTGGTGAGAATTTAATTTGCAGAACTTTTGCCTACTCCTTCAAATTCCTTGCCACCTTTTTTTTTGTTTGTTTGTTTTTTTTGTATGGACCTATAGGATGTGGCCTCGAGGTAGCTTTATTGTTGCCAGAATTGTACATATTCTGATTCCAACAGGGTCAAACCTTATATGCCAGGCATGAGGCAGTTCAGCTGTGTCCCACCCTGCCCAAATTAAGCCCCTTGTCTCATGCATCTGTAGAATGACCTCAGAGAGCTGCATATCCTGTTTTTTCTCAGTTTGTGCCTTTGTTGATTTGAGTCCTAAAGTAGCAAAAAAATATTTAAATTCTCTCGCCTTCTCTTTATTTATTTAGTGTTACTTTGTCTCCGCCCATTCAGGGTGCCTCAACATTAAGGTTTTACCAGCCGAACCCTGCTGCACAATGCACAGGAGCGCTTCTGCTTGCAGCCCCCCGAGTCCAAGCATAGAGTAAATTGATAATTCTTCGGTAACTCAAACCTAAAGGCAACACTGTGCTTGGCTCCCGCTGCTCTCCCACGCATGGCCAGTCTGATTATCTCCTCCTCGCACTGCTGTTGCCCTGATGCGTCGCTTCCAAGATGCTGTCCTAAAGACTGTTTTGGGGGGAATATGTTAGATGAGGTGGAAAACCAGGCTGAATCCTTTGCTGGAGCTCTCAGCTGAGCTGCGTTCCTTCATGCATCTGTCTGGTAGCATAAAGGCAAATGTCATTAATTTTCAGCCTAATCCCTACTGAAGCATTGAGCTCCTTCTCCTGATGGCCAGCAGCGGTCTAGGAGATGCCAAGACAACTTCTGTGTTGGTCAGGGCTGTGGGAAGCAGGTGAACAGGGAGAGGAGGAAGATGGAGAAATTGCAGATGGAGCTCATGCTCAGTACACTCACGTTTTTATTGGTGACCTCTTCAAACCTGGCCTGGCATCTATTGCTGCCGGTGCATTTCTGGCAGAGGGGCCTTGCTCGTCCCTTCAGTCATCCCTGTGACCTGCCGCTGTGGCATGCTTCCAGTAAAGTCGTCAGGTGCTAAAAATAACTGGGGAATAGCTGATGGTGTGTCTTCTCTCCATGCATTAGTGGAATTAGGCAGGAGGCTGAGTCCAGCCAGGACTGTTGCTGCCTGCAGTTGGCTGCTTCCCTGTCCCGCTGGGCAAGGACAGGAGGCTGCTGGTCTTCTGAATAGGACTTGGAGGTCACAGCAACTTGACATTGCTCCATGGCTTCACTGCCACACTTGCCTGGCTGTTAGAGGCGGTTTTCCTCTTACAAACCAGGCATTGACAGGCAAGTCGACTCTTCCAGCACAGGTTTTGTTTATTGCCTTTTGCAGGCATGGCCTCAAATATTTGGCAGAACTTTGCTTGAGCCTCTGGATGGGTAGAGGCTATGAATGTAACTTCAAATCAGAGGGGCTGAGGTCTCTCAGCTTTATTGCTCTCCTCACCCTCACGTGGAAGTGAGAGTTGGTGTCCAGAGTCTCTGTAGTCTACGACACTCCTTACCTGTGAAACGATCATGGGTGAAAACACCCAAGAACTTCTGGAGTTCCCCACAGGATGGGGCTTTTCCCAGCAGAGCTTACTGTGTGTGCAGCAACGGTCTGCTGTCCTTTGCAAGACCAGAGAACTGGGATTGCAAATTGCTCTGCACCTTTTCCCCCTCTCCATGTCTTTATTTATTGCTTGTTATCATTCAGGATGATGTTCTTTTCATTGGCCTTTCCAGCTAGATGATGTAAAGCCAAGTGATGACAGGGGTCCAAGGAGGATGGGTGAGCTGACATGGACCTCGCTGATTCATCTGGGCTTCTTCAGTGGTGAGATCTGGAGGTTACAGCTGTGGGCTTGCTCTAGTGCGGTTGTAGGTTGTAACCCTTTAATAAAAAGCCTTGGGTGCTTAGGACACCCTGGGCCAGGTGGAGGAGGTGTTCGAGACACCTTTCTGTGTTAAATAGCTGCTTTATTCTGGCCTCCATCTGAAAGGACATGTGCTCCGTGACCTTGTGTGCTGGGTTGCAAATAGCAAAATGCCCTTACCTTAGTGAAGTGTGTTTGGTTCTTTAATCAGCGACAGTGGTGTCTGTAACCTTGCTGGTGCAGCTCTCTGAAATTACTCCACTTTATCATCCATGCTAAACACGCTCAGCCCTGGAAACTAATGATGGCTGGAGGCATCTCCATCCCCCTTCATGGAAAAGGGGCTCTTCTGGTGTGGGGAGCTGTGTGCTCAGGGTTATTCCATCAGCTGAGTCCTTGTCATCTCCTCTGGGTGTGTGGAGTCTTTTGGCTGGAAACACCAAGTGCCATGGCAAAGCAAACCAGGTTCAAGGGCTGGTCAAATGCTGTAGCTGGGGGCTTAGATCTGGCTGAGCTCAAGCTCTGCTTTCCTGCTCTGGGCTTATCTATGCTTTTAACTCAGCTCTTGTAGTTATGACTCTTGCCCTCTAATTATAGGTGGTATGTTTCTCAGCTTTCCTTGCTGGGACACCTGTGTGCATGTGTGATTTGGGCTGTGCCTCCTCCGTGCCCGCCTTCATTAGAAAGTGGGATGCGATTCCCCTTGCCTTTCCTCTCTTCTCTCAGCTGCAGTTTTCCTGGCCGCAGTCCTGCTGAAGCGTGGAGTTCACAGAGGGGACAGCAACGAGGATTCAAGGAGAGCTGGGTGTCTGCTGCCATCTTGAACTCCGGTTGCCTCTTTTCTTATTTATAACTGCAAGCAAACAGGTGCTAAAAGCCTTTTTTTTCCGCTTTGTCCTTCTTAGATTGCACAGTCAGGCTCTCTCCTGAGATATCCCCTTGCAATGTGCTCTCTCTCTCAAAGCTACTTCTGCATTTCTTTGTATTTCTGCATGGACTTGATTTATCTGCTTGTCTTCCCATCTCCCCTTCTTCATTTTAACTGGGGTTTGGGAAGAGGACTGGGTGGAGTGGTCCTTGAGCTCTCTACAGGGGATGTGGGGATTGGAGATCCCCTCCTCACTTTGGATATTGTGGGTTTTTTTGCAGTGGGGTGCTGTCTGGCATCCCTGTTCAGAGTTGTGTTTTGGACTTATGCAGGATTATGCTTTAACAAAGTTAGTACCTGTGAATTTCTGGTGGATCCTACAGGTATTGATTTGCTTTCAGAAGAGCACTGCTGTGGAAACAGGTTTGCTTATGTCTTCCACATGGTGGGGTTCCTTAACCTTTCTGCTCCAGAATAACCCAGAAAGCCTCATAAATTCCTTCAGATGCTAATTCTGGCTGTTCACAGTGCATTTTTAACCAGGTGGCTTCTAGATGCACTCTCTTGAAATGTCTGCTTCTTCGTAAAGCAAAACCCTATCATGGATGCTGTCACTGGAGAAAAATGTATTCATTATTATAATTTTTTTTTTTTTGGAAAGATGCAATGTCACCTCATACATAAAATTAGTTTAATGAAAGAGCAGGAATGGGAGGGAACATTGACTTTCATGTGCTTGGTTGTGGAGTAAGTGAACAATTTCTTCGCTCCCTCTCAGGCCTTGAATGGACGATATGTCATTGAAACTGCATTTTTATCTGAGGTGTGTCCGTGAAGACAGCAGGGAATCAAAAATTAGGTTTCAAAAATTATTAAAAAAAAAAAAAAGGCATTTGAGTGTCTAAATGTAGACCCTGAGGAGCCAGTAGGGCTGAGACCTGGAAACAACTTAGGGAGAGGGAAAGAGTGTGGCAGTGGGGCAGCAAGTGGATTTATGCTCTGTCTTGTAAATCCTCAAACGAAGGGGACACATTTCATCTACGACGGATGGGGAAAGAGGCATGGTGTCAACAGCGGTCTTGCCTGAGCTAAGGCTGAACCTTCTCTGGAGGTTATTGCTGCTGCTTTTAGCTGCAACAGTGACTATGGGCAATGAGTGGTGTGCTGGTAGGCACTTGTGCACGCCTGCCCCTCTAAAAATGTCGTCTTTCACTTAACTCTCTGGGAATTGGAAAGGAGAGATGGGGATAAAGCAATAATGTCATCTCAGAGCATCCAAACAGCCATGATGGCAGTGCTGCTGCATGAGCTCTTGTCCCCTCCAGCAGCCTCATGCTGCTTTGTCCTTTGGCTTATTTACCCTTGGGACTCCAGGTTATCTTGGGGATTTTTTTTTTCCACTGAAAAATTAACTTTAATGAATATCTCCCTCTCCTATGGAACCAGTAAATTTGTAAAAATTTAAAACCAAAAACTGTTCTGTCTTCAGCGGCCAGAGGATCTTTTCCCAGTGTTTGGAGGGACATCCTGGTCAAAAAGCTGAGCTGGGTGCTGAGAATTGGGCTTTTTGCAGATTCTGGCCCTGGAATTTAGGTGGGAACAAGCCAAGGCCTTCACTTGAGAAGATGAGAAAAGGAGGGATGACTTTCCTTGCGAGGGGTAGGAGGAAGAAAGCAAGCTGTGCTGTGAATGGCTGGAGTAATAAGGGGGTAAGGACATAAACAAAAACCTTTATTTTCTCGGTGCCCTTGCCCTTCGTGTATCACACTCCTCTGGTCTGTCAGACCATCATAACCATCCAACACCTCTAGACAGACTTTGCATAATATCACAATTTTGCTGATGTCCTTGCCCAGGTCTGCACTAGTGTGGATGTCTTTGCTGGTGTAGATGTAGATTTTTGTGAAAGTTGCTAGAAACAGTGTGTCCTGGGAAGCCCTGTCATCTTCTCAAGCATTGGTGGAATGGGTCCGCTAGAATCAGGGGCTCTTTGAGTGAGAAAGACTAAAGGATGGGTTGCATATAAGTATGGGAAGGAGGCAAGTGCAGGCGAGCTAATTTTATTTCCATCGATAGGTGTGGGTTAAGCTTGGGGTTCTGTATGTCGCCTGGTTTCTTCCCTTGCAATTTGTATGAGGTGTTTACAATTTCTTCCCTCCTCTTCCTCCTTCAGCTGTAGGAGATAAACACGTTTTAAACTGCAAGATGAGGGTTTTTTTCAGCACATCAAATCCTCTATGGTGGCACCAGTGCTCTGAGAAAACCTAAGACTTTGTGACTAGCTGTGTGCAGTCTCATTTTGTTCAGATGCCAACCCCTGGCACTCCCTCCTCCAACAACCTTACCTCATTGTGATGGCTTTCCACCATCTCCTTGTCCTTGAACTCCTGCAGTTCCCTCAGCACTTCTTGCTGCTACTTACTCCAATCCCTTTCCTCCCTCCAAATTGTCCTTGGTCATCATCCCTCTCTCGGCTTTCCTGTACAACTCTTCTTAAACTCTCCTTTCCACCTTGCTGCTCCTCAGATGTTTCCTTTCCATTCCCCACACCTCTCTCTATTAGTCATTCCAGTACCTCTATGCTGGTGTTTGACCCAAGCAGGCAGTTTCCCCACTGCCCACCCACTTTCCAGAGGAAGCAATCAGCATCTTCTTATGACAGTAAACCTCATTCACAGCAGAAATGTGCTCAAATGAATGTCATACTGTTGAATACCATTGGCCGTACTGACCGACATCTGCCATTTACTTATGTTGCAGTGGCAGGGTACAAAATCTCGCTGAAGCCTGGAAGGAAATGAAAACACCACTTTGAATGAGCTTCCTATGCTCTGGGTGTGAAAACAGCTCTGCTGGTACAAAAAAAGATATACATATATATTTTTTTTAACCTACTTTTCTTCCTTCTCCCCTTTGCCATCATTTGGTCTTTTTGTAGAGAGTTGCTTTGCTGTGAGTGCATGTTTGTGGCTGCTGGCGTGTGCCGCAGTGCTGAGATGATGGAAGCATTGATCCAACTTGCTGCGTGACCCTGTTCAACACAGCAGTGTGCTGTGCTGTCAGCATTAAGGTCGTCTCTAGATCTCGCCTAAGCCAGGATCACAGGCCAGATTGAACTGGAAGAAAACGGTACAGCTTTTTCCAGAGCTCCTGCTTTCTGTGGGGGCATTTCCAGAGCATACAGAGACTTGTTAGTGATGTGGGATCTTGAGTAGAGAGGGGTTTGCTGGGTGATTTTCTCTATTTTTATAGCTAGCACAGGTGGATTTTGCTGTGATAAAAGCTGTAAACACAGAATAAGCCAGAATGCTTCTTCCTGGCTTGTAATAATCGGCTTCTAGCTCTGAATCACCCCAAAGTGATAGGACTGGCTGCAAATATGGCAGAGGTCAAGCTCTGTTTGTAGGAGATAAGAGAGTCTAGCCTTGCACCAGTTCCTTTGGGGTGAGGAGAGGGAGCTGAGCAAAGAGGAGATGCCATTGGTGTCCCTCTCGGAAGAGAAAGTCGGAGCAACCCAGCCTCTTAGTACACATCAGAGAACTCACCCACACCAGTCCCTGATTTGTTGAAGACTTTTTTCCTTGGTCCTGTGAAGAAGGTGGGCATTGCTTCGTAACACCTTTCAATGTTACTGCCTGGTGCTGTTTTACTTGGCAGTAGCGGACTCTTTTTCTCCCTCCCTCCTTCAAAGTGGCTTTGAGCAAGAAAATGGTTCCCCCAAAGGTTACCTAAAAAGTTCTCATTGAAATAGTGACAACCACAATGCTTCAGGGTTCGTGCATCAATCCCATAACGCAAACAAACGACCCAGTTTAAATCCTGCACCAACTATAAACCTTATGCTCTTTAATTGGGAAATTGATTTTAAATCCAAGCCTCTTTAAAAATCTAATTAATTTCCTTAAAAAAATTAAAATAAAGAGTCTTTCTCTCTGTCATGCTTCACTGGGGGAAAGAAAGGGAGCAGGAAATAATCCTCAGCTGCATCTCTGCAGGGTGCCCTGTTGATAACCTGGATAATACAATCCCATTTTGGCCTTGAGTCTGTTTCCTTGGATGATCGCATTTCTTCAAGGACCAAAAGCTGCCCTGGTGATTCAGACCTGGAGGAGAACGTCTTTTTTAGTGGTAAGCTTTAGATTTTTTTTTTTTTTCCCCTCAGCCATTAAAGGAGGCTTTTATCGTGTTACCAGTGGCTGCTTTATAGAAGATAGTTGTGGGTGGGCCAAAACCAGCTCAGGTCTCTTTCCTTCCATGAGGATCCTGCTTGTTGGGTTAAAAGGGAGGGAGAGGGGCAGAAAAAAAGGTGAAAGAAAAGTACATCGTTTGAGAAGTGTTTTGGAGAGTGTGTGCACGTGTGTAGACCATCTGTGCTGAAAAGAAAGTTAGATGGATTGGGAGAGGAGGATGTGCGTATATATGAAATCTAAGGTGTGCGGCGCATAGTGTTTTGGCTGAGTGATCCATCAGCTACCATGTGCTGGATGTGCAATCTCGGTGTGTAGCTGTTTGCCACACTTATGTTTTGGTAGGGAGCTGCTTACATTGAGCTGGGGGTGTTGGGTCTCCTTTGTCCATCAGATGCGTACAGGTCAAGGGCTGAAATCCTAACTCTCTGGTGCCGAAGCCCCTTTTATTTAAATCTTTATGGTCTAGGTTTTATAGCACCTGCTGCAAGACACGAGCCTTCACTCGAGAGGTGAAGCATCCTGACTTTTTCTCCATGCTTTGGCATAGCTGCAGCTGCTTTTGCTCTGGGGGAGAAGAGGAGGTGAGTTGCCTTGCCTCTGCAGCCACCTGAAGATGCGAGCGTGTACCTCCCACACCTCTTTCATTGCAGAGGGGTTTCTTCCCCTTCCCCAAGTAGCGGTGAGCTGTTTCTCTTGGAAGCCTAGGTGTTGAGGGATGCTGAGGCGGAGGGATGCCAGCTGGCCTGCTTCCAGCGGCCTCCGTCTCTCCCTCCCTCTCTCCCTCCTCTGCCACCTCAGAGCTGGGTTTGTTTATAGAAACACTGTCAAGCAAAAAGTCTTTCCAGCATCTCAGGGGAAAGGGACGTTTTCAGCTACTCAGTCACCCTCAAACTGTGAAGATGCGACATATCAGCTGCATAAAATTAATTTATTTAGTTAAGGGAGGTGTTAATTAAGATATCTCATTTATTGTGTCTCTGCAGACAGCTCTTGAGGGCCTTTTGAATTGTCAGCTCTGGTGACAGCAAAAGCTGATGGTGTCAGGAGTTAATAGCAGCATGATTCATGCTGAGGGATGAAGTGGGAGACAGTGGAAGGGGTGGAGAAGGAGGGAAGGAGCCGTGGCAGGAGCTGGCAGCAGAGGCTCGGGCGCACCTTGCGGGAAGCCAGCAAGTCAGGACAAGGTGCTTTGCCCTTCCTCCGACTCTCCCCAGTAAATCCTGGTGGGGGAACGGCTCTGGCTAAAGATGGCTGCAGGAAAGCCAGAGGTTTCCTGGGAGTAGCTGGTGGAGCAACTTAGCAAGCCCACAGGTGCCAGGGCATGTGCAGCCAAAACTGTATTTGTGTGGATTGACTTAAAATAACCGACTGTCCGTGTGATTTGAACTGGAAAAGGATTTTTGATTTATTTTATATAATCAACTCTTTTTGTACCCTGAAAGGTTAATTCTCCTTGGTTAATCAGGACATGTCAATCTGATAACCAAGTGTAGGCCTAGTGCCAAACTTAGGGGTTTAAATTTAAACTCACAGAAAATAACAAATACCCTTTATCTGAAAGAATTACATGCTCCAGTACAGCTGTTTATAGGCATCTCCTTCAGGAAAAGCTGCACCAACACCTTTTCCCCTCCTTTTTTTCTTTTTTCTCATGATCTCTATCTAGTTTCTTTTGGAGGGAAATAGAAATTCTCCTGGTACAGAAAACAGGCCGAAAGAAAAAAGAAAAAAAATCGTCCAGGAGAAATGTTAGACTCCCTGAGTAGGTGGTGCTGCCTTCTCCTTGTCAAAGATGTTTCATGTTTTAAGCTACCCAGTTGGTTAAACAAAGGCAGTATTGCTCGTGCTTAGTAAATCAGCCTGATCTCTTCTGGGCTTTCCTTCTTGTGTGTCCCCAAAGCTTACAAACTCAGCTCTGTTGCAAAGCCAAGACTTCCAATTTCTGTCTCAAAACGAGTGTGAGAGGTGGAGGTCGACAGGATGCCACAGCCATTTTCCAGCTGCTTTCTCCGTCATGGAGGGACCACCTCCCGGACTGCAGCAAGCCGATTAAAGCAGTCAGTATACAGGGAGAATATGGGGCACCTATAGAAAAATACGTGGCTGCCAGAAGATTATTTTAACAGGCTCTTGTTGCACATACTGAACTAGCAATTTTCTCCAGGTTGCTGATTTGGCTTTCTTTAACCCTCTGCTACTGAATGTATATTACTTCTTACTTTTTAAATTGACTTCCACTAATTGAAACCAGGTTAAGCATCAGCCTCATATAGGCTATCATTACTTTGATTTTTTTTTTTTTAATTATTGTTAAGCAGGCATGGGTTGGCAGCAGTCATGCAGTTGTGATGGTCGTGTCCCTTGCTGGGTAAACTCTGTGTCCCTGCCATGGGGGAATGAGGTTTCAGGGTAGTTTTCTGTCGCTGTGAGCTCAGTGTTGGTTTTTGTTGTGCTCAGCCCCTCAGGAGTGATTTGAAAGAGAGGGAAGGTATTTTTCCAAGCAGGCCGTGCAGTGATTTAAGCCTGAAAGCATCAGTGGGAGACACTCATGTGCCGAGCGCCTGTCTCCCTGGGGCTGTGCCACATTTTCCCATTGTGGTCTTGGAGGGAAAAGAAACCTCGACTTGCTTTTGGCTTCCATAACAGCCGCAGGACCCTGAGTTAGCTCTTCCCTCGGGAAGTTCCAGTGGAGATGAGTGGAAAGGGAAAATGTGGTGCAAGACAGAGGTTTTCGTTTGTGATTTAACCCCAAAGCGATGGAAGGGTTTTCCTGTGATGGGAGCTGTAGGGCAAGGCTTTCTACCCTTTGGGAGCTGCTTTTCAAAGAGATTTCTGCCTTGGGACCAGCTCCTCTGAGGGTGCACAGGGTCTGACCAAGGCTTTTTCCACAGCTGTGCAGTAGTAGGCAGATTCTCCACTGCCTACTACTGTGGTTTGCATCCCCAGGGCTGCCTTGCCCTGCCCAGCTCAAAACCAAACTGCTGCCGTACAAGATGTCCCCCGTTTGTAGGAGAGGAGTAACAAAGCAGTGCCCTTGCTGGAGTAAATGATGGGAGATTGGCAGGCTGGGAGGCAGAGTGGAGCACAGATACATCTTCCGACTTGCCTGGGAAGGATTACTGCTCCTCATGGAACTGGCACACTGGAGCCTGGAGGAAGGGGTGCTGCGGGAGGGGACATAAGACAAGATCATTGGGGATTCATTTAAACAGCAGTGTAGGATCTTATAAATCTGAGGGCTTTTGCATATTTCCATATTTATATATGAAAATTCCACGAAGTGGCTTAAAGGCAATTGAAATAAAAACAGGGCTGTCAGAGCTTGAAAAGTACCAGCAAATCTCTAACAGACCATTTAATATGAACGTATGCGCTTGAAAAACCTCCAAGCGGGCAGAGGATTTCTTCATGCACATGCCTGGCCGGCCCCATGTTGGTCTCTGTGTGCTGCGAGCGTGCGGGTGCCTCTGATCACCGCAGCTCTGCTGGCTGGGGGGTGTGCAGATCGAAGGGGCCTTTCAACCCAGTTTACATCATGCAAGGAGGGTGGTGGAAGGGACTTTGGACTGCTGTTGTTTCCCCTGGGTGCTTTCTCACCAGCCTGTGTGTGCTGTGGCAGTTTGGGGGTGTCTGGGAACCTGATCTTCATGGCTTCTTGCTTACAGTACACCAAAGCTGTGAGATGGAGAGGGCTGCAAGAGTGAGCTTCACCGTGAGGGATGCTGGTGGGAGTGCTGGGATGGTGGGGTGAGAACATTTACATCCTGTGGAGGCTGTGTGTGGGTGCAGGCTGTTTCACTTCCCAGTGGAGAACATCTCCTCTCTTTCCCGTGAATGTGCCCTTTTCCTTTCTGATCTTTGGTTATCGGTCAAAATGAGAATTCTCCAAACCACTGAGCTGAATCACCCTCACTGACCTTCTCCCCATTAGTGAGTCTCTTCCCATGGATTAATGTGAAGAAGCATTGCAGAGATTTACGCTTCATGCCCAGCTTGGAGCCTGAGTGGGTAGAGCGGCCCTTCAGGTTCAAAAACATACTCCTCAAGTTCCCACACAAATCCTTGTGCTGGTTTTTGGATGCCTTTAGATGATGTCCTCCTTAGCTGGGCTTGGGTACCTGGTCAGCACTCCTTGCTGCAAGTGCTCAACCCTTTCCACTCTCTCCGAGTCAGTCCCAAATCTCAACAGAACATAATGTAGCTCTCAGATCTGGCGTCTAGTTTTTATATGCACCAAATGTCTTTAAAGAGTAACTCCTGCTTTCCTGATGCAAGGACAAGAGCGTGCCTCTCCCTTCTCTAAGTCCTCTGTCATTCAGGGCTTTTTTCCCCCCTCTTCAGCCCCAAGGAGGGTAGCTGGAGGCCACTGCCACATCTTTTCTTCTGAAGTCTCCAAATCAAAAGGAAATAATTAGCAGAGGACAAGAAACCTTGGAAGAGAACAAGCTGTCAACAAAAAGAAGGTGCTAATGTGTCTGTCATCCCTCTTCCCTCCTGGTGGTCCCCAGGGGTGGGAGGCTGGGCGCTCTGTCTCTGATGGAGGAGAGGATGACCCCACTCAGTGTCGTTTGCCCATCAGCCACGGCTGTCTCCAGACATCAGCTCTTGTCTTATGAAGATGTGTCTTGCTCTCAGGCCAATTCCTTTTGCTGTCCCCCATCTTGTGGCTGGGAGGATTTGCTCCATGGACAGCTGAGACACCGATGGCTACAACTTCCCCAGCGTGAGTACTTTCAGCTCAGGTTTTATCCACTAAGGTGGATGCCTAAAATCGATTTGTATCCTAAAAGTGCCTATTTTTCTTCATTACAGAGAGACAGGCATGCAGAATGAGTAGCTCAGATGTAGGTGTCTGCAGTTATTAAGTTAAGCAAGACGAATCCTGGTGTCAGCATCTCCCTTGGCTTTGCTCAGGGGTTTTCTCCATCTCCTGCAGGACTCCTCGTGGTGACTTTGGCGCAGGGTGACATTCTTGAAACTTGCTGGATATTTTCTGCCTGAGATGAGACATCTCTTCCCGGGGGGAGGCAGACTCTGAGGCTGTATTTCTGCAGCAGTCCCACCACACTCTGTCTTCCTCCTGTATAGCTCTCTGCTATGGAATATATTTTTTAACATTGATTCAGAAAGCATGCAGGGTGTTGGCATTTCACAGTGTTGCCTGCCCTGAGCCTCTGACATGGTGACTGGAACAAAACCCTGACTGGGTGACCATTTTCAGTGACAAATAGACCTCAGTTATTTCACTCCTGGCTAATTTTTGGGCTGAGGAGCGAGCTCTTGCTGTTTGCAGGTGTTTTTTGCAGTGGCCTTCCTTTGCCTTGTTGAGCAAACAACATCACATGTAATTGCATCTCTAAGGCATCTTCAGTGAGATGTTTCTACCTGATTTATCTTTACTGATGCTGTTGTCTGAGGTGCTTACGAGTGATTTTGCATTGTCAGGCTGGAGGATGGGACTCCATGGATGTCTCATACCTGCTCTGCTGATGCTACTGTAATGGTACATGCAGGGCTGCTTAACCCCATAAGAGGAAGACACCCAGGTCCCCTTGTCACCCGTGTCCTCTGTGGTTCTGGCCTCTGGCCATCTACAAAAGTGCAGAGATTTTTTCCATCTGCACAGGCAAAGACACGGTTGTTTGAAGGAAGGTGCCAGGGTGCGAGGGGTAGCAGCCCTGCAGAGCACAGCCAGCTCAGTATATTGCTGCCACCTATTGCTGGGCAAGGGAAAGAAGCAGGGCTTGGCTGCCAAAATCCAGAGGTGCGAACATCCAGGGATCTTTGCTCCAAGTTCACGTAAACGTTGGGTGTAAATCTCCCCAAAGCTGTGACCTCGGTGGTGGAGCTGTCGCTCTCCATTGCCTTGCTCCATCAGGAACATTCTTTTCCCTGCTGCCACCAGCGATGGGCATTCCAGAAAGCAGGTTTTAAGGCTGGTGGTGAATTTCTAGGAGGGGTTTTGGAGGCCAGGGCTTGCTTAACTTTTAAAGGAACTCTTATGCACTTCAGCCTTTCTGTTCTGGCAGCCGGTAAGCCTTGGCTATGCAGAGAAGAGTTTCCCTGGCCAAGGCAAGTGCAAACAGGGTTGAAGGTTCCAGCAGCTGGGGTGGAGTGAACACCACCCCAGCCTTCAGGAAGACTTTTGTCTGTTGCTTCTCTGCAGGGCTAACAATTTCTGAGAAAAAAAGGAGGATCCTTGTCATTAAGCATGGGCTAAAATACCCCATAAGGGCGTACAGTGCAGTGGTGCTGGTTTCTCCAGAGAGGCAAAGAGGTTTACGGCAGCATCTCTCACCTCTGTGGGGATTGCTCCTGAGTCCTTCTGCCTTTCTCCCAGCAGGCTCTTCCCATGTTTTCCAGCACCCATTGCTTTTTCCTCTACCTGGCATTAGAGGGCAATCAAAGGACACCTTCTCTCTCCTCCTGCTCCCTAGGCTCTGTGGGCTGCCAACCAGCAGCGGCACCCACCCTGGGGAGCAGAGGGCTGACCCCAAAGTGGGACCCAGCCCCAGCCTTTGCCTTACCCTTGCCCTTGCTGCCTTGTTTTTGGTTTCAGGCTGTGTTTTGCCAGTCAAAGCTGCTCATGGTTTTGTGTCTGACATTTGGGATACAGTGTCTGCAATGCTGATAAATTCCATTCACTGTTCCTCCCCTGCCTCGCCCTCTGTCTCCTCCTAATTGACATCTTTGAGTCTTGTCTCCGTTTGACAAATCAAGCTACTTATTATAAGTGATGACATGTATAAATATTGCAGGCATTCGTTTTCCATCTGGATACCCTGATAGTAAAAGCTATCAGAATCTCTTCCCCCTTCTTGCACAGCAATTATAAAGGGTTTTCTCCTCCATCACCGGGGTGGGATGCAGAGAGCAAATTGTGTCTGTGAGAGCAAGATTTCCCTCTTGCATTGGGAGAACATTATTTTGGGTAGTAAAGAAGCTTTTTTTCAGGCTAATGCAGCAGCAGCACAGTGAAACTGTGCAAGGTGTGGGTGCGTAGCTGAGAGATCTTGCAGGAGTCCTTTTACTAAAAAAATTCTAGGTTTGGTGGACCTTGGTGCCTGGGGTGGCCATGGTGGGTGGCATTGGGTGGTGTTGCTGGTCAAGAGTATGGTTTTGACTAGTGGATGCTGTTCCTGTGCCTTACTCTGCTGGGTGCTGCAGGAGCCTGGAGCCAGTGCCCAGCCAGGCTCTGCTCCTGCATCCTTGCAAGCACGCTGCTGGCTCTCCTGGGCAGAGGCTGTCAAATTGCAAGGTACTATTTTTAGCCTGGTTTCCTGAGGAAAAGCAGCTTATGTGATTGTACTGTCTGTCAGCGCTTTCCCTCCCACCAGCCTTCTCTTAACAAGTTTTGAACCCCTTGTCAAATTTACTAGGAGGAAAAGAGAGCTCCAAGATGTGAAGTTCCCGCACGTTTTCCTGCAAATTAGCAGCCGGGGCCACCTTCCTCAAAGGGGGAGAAGATGCTGGGTCGCAGCACCTCTACCAGGACAGAAGGGGATGCTGGAGGAAAGATGTGAGACAAGAGGCTGGGAACAGCCTCTCTGCTGAAGTCTTAATATCTCAAATACAGATATTAAGTGCTCATGCCTTAATTAAAGTTAATTTCTGGGAGAGGCATTTTATTACAAAAGATTTCCCCAGCTCAGGCGTGTCTGCGCCATCTGCTTGGAGCTGGCAGTGGCAAAGCCCTCGACCCTGCTGGCAGTGAGATTGGCTGTGAGGAACTGAGTTCTCAGGAGAAGGACAAGCTCTACGGAAAAGCTTCTTTTCTCTCCCCCCCCGCCGCCCTGCTCTCAGCAGTCCAGGTTATTATTGACTCTAATTTATTAGGTTTTTTTTTCAAAGCCAAGAGCTGCTGGTAGCAGGGGAAGGTGCAGAGCTTGATCTCCCATGGCTTTCCTTAGTGTGGTTCTCTGGTGGCTACTAGTGAGGTTGAGCAGTCTGTCCTTCAGACAGTCTCCTTTGTCCAGCTGTTTATTTTCATTAAACTTTCAGTAATAATAGTTTGTGATTTCTACCCTATGTCAAAACTGATGAAAGTTATTAAATGGTGGCTTGACTGAGATGGGCATGTGTTCACACACACAGGAGCTCCCGTTTCTTAGGAAACTGGTCTTAATAAGAGACAGCTCCTGCTAATGCTTGCTTACTCTTTTGCTTGGGGTGTTTCCCGGGACTGGAATTTTTATGGGAAATCTTAAACCAAACAATGAATGCTAATAAGCTGTAATCAAAACCAGGGAGGGAAGGGACCTGCTTCTTTTTCATCCCACAACCCATCCTGACATTTTGAAAGAAGTGCTTTTTCTACATCAAGATAAAACGAAGTAACTTTAAATTTATATTTTTATTTTTTTTTTTAAACTGGAAGATGAAAGTGAAACTCCCAGGATTGGTTTATGGCTGGGGCCTCGCTGGGGATGTTTGAGACAGGGAGGTGCAAATCCCTGCTTTGAAGGGCTTGAATATGAGCCATCTACATCCCTGGCCAGTACCTCACAGACCAGGTTATTTGTGCTTTGAGAAACAATTTTTTTCTCATTTTTTCCCTTCTTCCTTTTATTTGTTTTTATATTTTTAACCACTGACAACTCCACAATGATGCTGAAAAATCTCTGGCCTGGATAAATAGATTTGTCATTTGAAATGGCCTTTCTTCCCCCTCCGTGTGAGATCTTGGGTTTGGCAAGTTGACATTCTCTGACGAAAAAACATTGTCTCAATTTCTGACCATCCTTACTCACAGTGAGTGGGTTTTGCCCATAAACACAGAAGTTGCTGGTTAAACCTGAACAATTTTCCTTTTAGAGGCCTTTGCTGCTGCCTTCTCCTCCCTCAGATAGCCGCCTGAATTTTGAGGTTTATTGTCACATATTTTGATGTAAAACCTCGGTGTAGCTTCTGATTTACTCAGGAGAAATCCAAATGTACTCAGAACGAGTCAGGATTCCTTGTGAAATGTTTACCTGCTTAAAGAAGGCTTTAAAAAAAAACCCCATTTATTAAGAAGAAAAAAAAGAAAAACCCTTTTTACCACTTAATGCAGTGATGGATTTTTTTTGTGTCTGTGTGCAAACTTTAGATAAAAGGGGCAGAACGTCTAATTGCATTACCTAGGGAGACTTAATAATATTTGCCCAAAGTATCTTGTCGTGAAAATTCACCAGAGTGAACTCAGTTTAATTTCTGCCAAAATCCCCTCGCTCCAACCCTTACTGCTTTCCAAGGACTGTGTACATAGGGCTTCCTGAGGAAGGAGAAACTGCGGTTTCAGGTTCCTCTGAAGGTGATTGTTGCATTTGGAGAAGGTTGGTGTAAGACGTGGGTTTAGAGATGCTGTGTTGCATGACCTCCTGTACTGGCAGGACCTAAGACCAGCTTATATTGCAAGTATTTCTGGGTGTTTTGGTTTTTGAGATAGCTCTTGATATCTGTATTGTTGTTAAGTCTTCCTAGAGTGAGTGAGAGGTGCTTAACTCCAGACTAAATTTGGCTGGCTCAACTGCAATAAGGACCAGCGCTCCCTAATTGGGCAAGCCCTTAAATTAATCTGCTTTGGACCTGGGAAAAAAAATGCAGGGAGGTTATTTCTGAACATCTTGTAAAAAGCTAAACCCCAAATCACTTAAATTACATTTATGGAAAGTATGTCAGGTTCTGCTGTGAGATGAGAAGTGCCTCTCCAAGCTGTGAGGGAACTCACCTGCTTCTGCTGAAGTGGGCAATGAGGTGCCTGCAAACTGGGTGTGCCGCCAGAAACTGGTTACAAGCACCTCTCCGTGTCCCCATGTCACGTTGCAGGGATCTGGTGAGCATGTAGATGATGATGGGCATGGGGCCAGCTGGGGAATATTGTTGCCCTCCTGATAATTACTGGTGTAAGAGGAACGTGGGTCTGGAAGGATGTCATGGCTCACTGTCTCCAGTTGCTCACTATTGCGAGCAACCACTCACCTTTTTTATAGACTTTATTCAGAGCTATCTCAATGGCAGGAGGGTTTTTGCTCCTGCTGTTCCCATGGAGGCTGTCTTGGGCCCTGTCTTGTATGATACTGAAGAGTAATTAGCCAACCTAAACGTGCTGATGAGTGTTTCATATCTGCTCTCTCCAACCTCTCCACAGTACTCAGGATATGATCTCTTGGAGATGTTCTTCATTAGCAGTTAATGGGTTTTCCTCTCTCTCCTGGAAGTACTTTGAGTTTGTAGAGGCCTTTTTATAATTGTGTTGTGTTGGGGGCCCCCTATCTGTTGTAGGACAGCTAAAACAGACAGGTGGGTTTTCTCATTTGTCATCTCCACTGAGTTTCTATCCCTGCTGCTGCTCTTTTTGACCTGGCCTTGGATTTTGTACCACTGAACGTCATTCCACGGCCATCGGTCTGATTCTCAAAGTCATCATTTCCTTCCAAATGATGCCAAAACTAATTGTTTTGGGTTGTTTTGCCTCCTAAGCAGCAAGTTTGATGAGTGTTGGTTCCCAGTCGTTAAGGAAGTGTTGAATATGAGTGGTGACTGAAGAGTTTTCTCAGCAAAATCCCTCCAGACTGCCTCCTTTTTTGGTATTATCTATTGTAATCGTAGTTTTTCTAGGCAAAGCTTTTCTTTGATTCATAATTCTTATTGTAATGTACCCTTCCTACAGTTCAACTAATCATTTGCCCATGTGACACAACATCCAATGTTTTTCTGAAGTCCAGATGGTCAAGCTTTCTCACAAAAGACAAAGATTGGCTTTTGTCTAAAGAAAAAAAAAAAGCTGTTATCTCCCAGAAAAAAAAAAATGAAATTACTGGGCTTGCCTGGCAGTATCCATCTGCATGAAATTCAGTTTGCATTATACCCATTTTCTTAATTTTTTTGCCTCTGGGTTGTTTCTCAAGCAGAGATGCTGCTCACACCACCCTGAGCAACCTGTAGCTGCCTGTACTGCATCCTTCCACCCCAGTCTTAAATATTCTCTCCTCTTTAATCTTATCACTTCCATCCCTCCCACTCCCCCTTGTTAGATTAGGTTAAAACAGTCTACAGAGAAGGAAGTCTCTGGGAAGCAAGGCAGCGCTGCTGCAATGATTATTTCCACTACAGTAAAGGTTGAAAACTGGTTACAATTATCACTTCTACTTTTACATGTTAACGGGATTTGCCTTTGGGGGATTAAGCTAACTGCTCTGTCATGCAGGTGAGTGTTTTGCTTTGCTCCTTTAAACCATCCTTTCTCAAGCTCTCGGGGAGTTTGCAGAGGAAGATAAAGGATGCCATCTGTATCCCGCTTTCCAAAGTCCTGACCATGGCTCAGTGTGGCTGTGCACAAGAGGTGTTTCCCCCTTGGCAGCGGCTCAGGTTGGAGAGATGTGTTTCAGATTGTTTCAAGGTCATCTCTGGTGCATCTTTTTGTTGAGTGCACAGGCAATATAGCTATGAATCAAAGGGCAGTGGAGGAAAATAAACTCGGATGTTTCAAGAAAACAGAAATAAGGAGACTCAATCCAGCCTCTCTATGTGGTATGAGGAGGGTGGAGCTTTCAGGCTGGCACCATGTGGACTCCCAGGCTGAGGGTGAAGAGCTGCTCTAGCTGGGAGTTTTCCACTTAATTTTTCTTTTTGACAGAAAATATCAATGTAACTGAATTTTTGGACAGGAAAACATTTCGGTGAGCTCTTGTGATTCTTTACAAACGGGGCCAGTGTCAGCTCCTGTGTTGTCCACCTCAAAATCCAGGGTTTCACTAGAAGGTCTGCCTAGCCTTGTGACAAAAAGATAGGGGATGGACTCATTGCCTCCAGTCGATGCTCCTTTATACAACATGGAATGCTCCATTGGTGTCACAAGAGGGTCGGTCCTCGGTAATGGTAAAAAGGCAGCTAATTAGAGGAGCAGACCATCAGGGACAAGCAGCTTTCATATCTGGTCCTGCTTTGCCAGTGGAGAAGACATCAAAAGCTGGATGGATGTGTTTAATTTACAAGGTGGCAGCTGGGTTCCACTGGACAGAAGTGACCCAAAATGGGACCAAACCAAGGCCAGACCAGGGTCTTGAAGGGAAAAAGGAAACACTGAGAGTGGTCGTGATTTTTGGGAGCAATAACCAGTTTTGCTGTAGAAAAGTGATCTAAGGCTTTCAACAGTTATGGGAGGAAATCAGGTTGATTCAGATGGTGAGCAGGATGGTGTGTGTCAGCAAGAGTTTTTGTTACAGAAGATGGTCCTGCACTGCAAAACTCACATCCATTTCCACATCTGAATTGTGCAAAATTAGGGGGTTTAACTTGCACATTGCTCTAGGCTTCTTTGAGAAGATAAATTACCCTACAGCCCCTAAAGTGTTGCATTCTGCAAATGCCCACACTCATAAATACAAAACGTCCTTTCTCTCATTGCTGTCTGAGTCAGGGTTACCTTACCCCCTCCGAGTAACCAGCTTTTTTACCCCTTTACAGCTGGTGTAGGAGAAAGGCAGGACCAGAAATTGGTTTTCTGTTGTCTCTGTGGGGAAGCTGTAGCTTTAGGAGATGATCGGAATGAAACAGATCTCCAGTGAATTATTTGAAAGGGTTAATGGCTGTAGTTAATCAGTTAAAATTGCCTAGAGTTATCCAGTGATGTCTGTCACGTGTCCTGGGTTAAGCGTCACATCCCAATGGATGTGATCAATAAAATAACAGCTGTGTCGCCAACAACAAACAAGAAGGAAACACAAGCCTTCTTAGGCATTGTGGGTTTCTGGAGAACGCATATTCCAGACTACAGTCAGATTGTAAACCCACTTTACCAAGTGACCCGAAAGAAGAATGATTTTGTATGGGGCCCTGAGCAACGACAGGCTTTTGAACAAATTAAACAGGAGATAGTCCAGGCAGTATCCCTGGGACCAGTCCAGACAGGACCAGATGTCAAAAATGTGCTCTACACCGCAGCCGGGGAGAATGGTCCTTCTTGGAGCCTTTGGCAGAAGGCACCGGTGGAGACCCGAGGGTAGCCCCTAGGGTTTCGGAGTTGGGGATACGGAGGATCCGAAACTCACTACACTCCAACTGAAAAGGAGATATTGGCAGCATATGAAGGCATTCGAGCTGCTTCAGAAGTGATTGGTACTGAACCACAGCTCCTCCTGGCACCCCGGCTACCAGTGCTGGGTTGGATGTTTAAAGGGAAGGCTCCCTCTACACATCATGCAGCTGACGCTACGTGGAGTAAGTGGATTGCATTGATCACACAATGAGCTTGCATAGGGAGCCCCAATCACCCAGGAATCTTGGAAGTGATCACCAGTTGGCTCAAAGGTAAAGATTTTGGAATGTGACTGGAAGAGATGGAGGTGACACGTGAGGAGGAGGC
>VZTO01013103.1:16902-51675 GCA_013400615.1 Syrrhaptes paradoxus | reverse complement strand
CTGAGGTCTGCAACTGGAAGTCCTTAAATGTCTCAGTATACGATCAGTAAAGTCAGCCAAGAGAGCAACCCTGTCCCATGGTCCTACAGAAGCAGCCATATACATACATACATACCTGTTACTCTTTTTAAAATTATTGCACCAGTGGAGATGAGTTTTCCTGTGACATTTATTCCTCAAAGAGAGATTGTCATAACAATTTACTTCAGAGGCAAAAAACTCAGCTCATCCAGAACACAAATACCTTGCCTGTGTTCAGGAGCTCCAGCTGTGGAGATTTGTGAAGGGTCTCTGCGGGATACCAGCCCATCACAACAAACACTCAAACAAATAAACAATAACTTCCCAAGCATTAAATCCACCTACAAAATTGAAATTCCTTAAGCAGACAAACGAGGAAGAGAGCAATTGCATCAGACTACCTAATTAACTCGGGAAAACACTGAAAACCTTAGAAGAGTCACTGAGCACTGAAATCAAAGGCTCAGATGAAAGCTGCAGAGAATTGCTCAGGAAGGCAGGAAGCACAGAACGTGAGAGGATGGGGGAAAAGACCACTTAATGCCAAACTCCAGCCAGGAGCTCCCATGTTGCCTAAAAGAAAGTTAAGAAAATGTCAGGGGAAGCTGAACTCCCTGGTACAAGCACAGCATGTGGCAAGACTTCATACTTTTTGGCTGGTCTGGGAGTGCCAGAAAATGTACCTGTTTTGCATGTTAACAACCTGAGTATCCTCTTGTGATTCTAGTATGTGTGGTCTTTAAATTATCCATTATTTATATAACTCTTTACTTTAAACATACAAACATTTTCCCTGACAAAAAAGATTTTGGATTAATATTTAATATAAATATATGTATATTAAATATATGTATATATACACAAATAATTAGCCCTGTTTTTCTGGATACACATTTCCACATTGCAAGGCTGCATCATGTCATTTGACCTAAGCCTCTTTCCCATTAATGTCTTTCCATTAGGCCAGATATTGACCATAATTCTCATCCGAGTAAGTTCTGAGGAAAATTGACATCAACTTCAATAGGAACAGAAACAAGCAATTTTTTGTGTGTATTTGTATAAATGCAAATAGAATATTGGCACCTTTAATGTAACAACCTTTTTCTTCTCTCTTATAGTCCTAACTAGAGATGACTAGGGTACCCCAATACATATCTCTAGCCATGATACCCCCAATCAGATTTGTTAATCAAATTTTTCCATTCATAAAAATAGCATTTTTCTTCCTCATTCTTTCTTTTAATAGTGGGTATAAACTTAGTGTGATCACTATAGTTATGAGAGATATAACGCTGGATCATCTCATTAAAGCATTCTTTAACAGGGATATCTGCCCCATTAAAAGGAACAGAAGCAACTGTAGATTTCCCTTTGAAGTTGCTACTAACTCCATTCTGCATTTTCTAGTCAAGAAAAATCCCACTGTAAAAACCTGTCTGTCCTTACTAAAACCTTACTCCAGGGTGTATCAGATCAAGATACAGACTTCAGTAAAAACTATCTGGTTTGCTCAGTCTTGTGCACAATATGCAAGGTCCCTCCCATGTGCTGGATTAACAAGGATGATGCTTCTCCTCAGTGCACATGATATTCCTTTATTTTATTATCTCAATTTTTTACAGATTTGTGCAATATAAATGTTTTCCATTTGTCTTAATTGAAACTTCTGTAAAACTCTAACAAACCTACAGCAGACATTTTTCAGGGACAGTGCAGATACTCAGTGCCACTGACAGCTTGCTTCCACCCTTGTGAATTCTCAATACACGGGTCAGTTCAGCTGTATGAACATTCTTATTCTGCTTTCACTTAAGTCTTGCCTTAATTACTTGAAACCAAACAAAACTTACAGTAGAGGAGATAATCAGCTGAATAGCTCACAGTCTAGTGCTGCGGACAAAAAGCCAGTGTGATTACACAGGTAACATCACTTGCAATTTTGTCTCTGGAAAAAATGCCCTGAGAATACTGCATAGAGTTCTGCTGCACATAATTCAAGACTAATGGTGAAAATGAAAGTGAATTCTTGGAATAACCACAGGAGTGACCAGGGTTTGGAAAACATGCTTCACAGTGAAAGGCTCCAGAGCACATTGCCCATTTAACTTCTCAAAGAGACTTCATTACCTGGCGACTGATTTGATCATAGTGAATATTGCAACATCTATTCAGAGAACACACAGCAACTGCAACCTTTCCTATTGAGCTCAGTGGAAATAAGACAAGCTCCACATGTTCAAAACTGACGAAAGAAAAGCTGCATGGGACTCAGGTTTTTTTCTGTTCACATGTGGAATCTATAGTATGAGTAGTTACCCCAGCTTTCCTTACAGGATGGGGACAGCTATGAACATTCCTAATATGCTATTTTTTTTTCATCTTAAGTAAACGAACTTTGCTCTAAACAGCCTACCACTCTCCTCTGGAAGATCGGCTCAGATGTAGATAGATATCTAAACTAACGTTTGGTGGGAAGAACTCCTTCATTCATATCAGAACATCACATGACTTCCAACAGAGACTAACACACTGTGATGGGCTCTTCACTTTCGGCTCTCCAAACAGAATAGGAAGCACTTTGTGTATGGTATTCCCAAATTTAAACCAGAACTAATTCAGAATATTCTTATACCTTGTGTCATATATGAGGTCTGATGCAATGATCACAATGGTCTTATCTGACCTTAAAAAACATGAATACAGTTGATTTAAACCAAAAAGGAATTGCCAGAAACATTTCTTCATCAGTTTAACTTTGCTACTTTAAAATCGTGTAATGAAACTAGTGTCATGATGTGACTAGTCAAATCTAGATCTTTTTTTTCTGCTTCAACTTTTCAAATTCAATTTGGAGCTCTAGCTGAAATAAAACTGATTAATAATTAATTCCCTTACAAAGCCTGTGTGAACAGACCTTTTGCAAAAAAAGAAAGGAGACCTGTATAAATAACTTTTTGTCACCAAATACTACGGTCTTAATATTCTTACAGAACTGTTGTAATTGCATTTCACGGGTGCATTAACCTTTTATTCTTTCCTGATAGCAAAGTTTGTACGCTCATGGGTTGGACAATACTATTTATTCGTCCATACAAAACATCCTTTCACTTCTGTCTTAGAACTGAAATTGTAAGAGATAAAATAGGTGTGTGATGTAATCAAAACCAAGAACTTCATTGTCTTCTTTTCATATTACCCATAATTCAAAAATTAATTTCTCAATGTCTTCTTCACTTTAGCAACCTTTATCTTATGCCTGCAGAATTCACTGCTCAGTGCTGAAGCAATTCACTATATTTAAGACTTCAGCACAAGCCATGCTCATACCAAAACAAGTTCTAATACAGAACATAAAAATGCTCTCTCCTGTCTAAAATTAAAATGTGAGTTTTCAGCCTTGTAACCACACTAAATTATAAATGTGACAGAATATATCACATATTTAACATTAAGGTTCTTCATTCATTCATTAGTTGCAAATATTTTTGGCTCTGGTTTGAACCTTCAGCATTCTCAAATCTCCTTTCTTCCTTAGTTATTTAACTGAACTTGCAGTTTAGAATATGTATTATAGACTTTTAAACATACTGCAGGTGCAACTTTTAATGTCTTCAAGCTACCATTTTAAATTTTACATGATCAATTGAAGGTTCACCTTTTTTTTTGCAGTTATGTGGGAGTATCTTACTTAAACTCATAAGCATGAAGCGGGTCCAGAGGTGCTTTAGATACTCACACTCTCAACTTCAAAGTAGCAATATAAGCTTCTGCTTACAACCATGCTTAGCTCTGGGCACATTTCACTATGTAACCTATATAGGGCCAATGAGGAAGCTCTACTTCTTTCCATAACCTATTTTCCCCTTATAGAAAGAATTTAAATTCCTGCGAGTAATGAGAATCACATAAAATAATTTCAAAGACAATTTCAGAATGGAAGAAGTTTGACTGAAAGAAATTATTAAAATTACTTTGCTACATCTTATGCTCTTGATTCTGTATTGGGAATCTGTCATTCTGAACTGTAAGCGTTAAGTAATTTTCTGCCCCTTTCCTAAGCTTTGACCACAGGCAGGAGTTTTTCAGTGTTTTCACCATTTTTCAGTATGTTACCTCCTTTTGCATTTGTAGGTGATAAGCTTTGATTCTGACCACAAAATCAGAGAAATCAAATAATTCAGGAGGGCCTGAAGAGGCACAAGCAAACAGACAACAGCTGAGTGTAGAACAGTTCCACGGGATGATGGCAGTGATACAGCTCTTCTAGAGTCCAAACGTGGCCAGCAGTTAGCACAGGAATCACAGAAATGTACTGTTCCAGCAAGGTAATGCTCCATAAATAAGAACAAAATTTGTCCCTAGAGGTAAACTTGTATAAAATTCTGTATATGCTTAGTAGTAATATTCACCAAAACTTTGAATTATTTTTTTTGAAGTACCAAGACAAAATGTGGAAAAAAATTACTTTGGCTCCCAACATTGTCATAATCAGACACTGGTTTAGTTGCATAATGGATGATGTCATGGGAGACTTCTAAGTGAAAATAAATGTCACTATATTGACCTATGCTTGTTCAAACTGAATTCAGGATACTACCACAAACAATTTATTTGTTTTGTTTTTCTGCAAACCAAATCTCTGGGGTTTGCAAATGCTTGAGTTCACAAAGAGCAGCAAGATTGTTGTTTCTAGTCTTTTCTGGTTTATCTATTCTAAAACCCATTTTATTATTATTTTTAGAATTTCTTCCAAATTCTCTCCACATCATTCAAAGTTAACAGTTTTCAGTAAGACTACTGAATCACCACATTGCTTGAAGAACTGTATTTCTCTTAATGTTAATTTTATCTTTCCTGTTTGAGGTGTGATTGAAGAAACCAGGAAACAAATATAAGATAGATTTATAGCTTAAGCTTCCTGTCCTTTTTTTTCTTAAACTCATTTAACTTTGAATTTTATTTTTTATTAGTCACTAAAATGTAAAATATATTCACAGCTGTCACTAACATTTCGCATATCCCATAAGAAAAGAAGGCTTTTCCCACTTTTGATATCTTACTGAAATGTGTTGTTTCATATTCTGACTTTTACTTCACTAAAATTATATTTTCAGTTTCTTCTAAAATCAGATTATTAGTCCTTAAGCTTTTTCTATATGCTTAGCCTTGCAAAGACTTTTGCATGTCCTTATCTTTATGCACTGGATACAATCAAGGTTGATTAGAAGTTATGCCATTGAGTTCAGTGTGAATAGGACCAGACAAAAGGACATTTTTACTGTTTTGCTGCCCCGTTTTCCAATTCCTGAGCTTGGTTTGAAGGCACTTCTGTGACTCCTGTGCAGTATTGCATTTTTAAGGATAGAGATTTTTTTCTAAAACATCTTTACCTTTGTCTGAAGATGATCATGAACAAATTAAACAAAAAAACCCAAAACAAAACAAACAAAACCATGGAAGGCTGAATAGTCCTCTGCAGTCTCTGCCTTAAAAATATGGAGATGATGTCATCAACTTGTGTCATTCTCTGAAATTACATTATTTGGAAAACCTTTTGAAGGTTCTACGACTTTTTAAAAATATGCAACCAGGATCGGCTGTTTGAAGTGGAATTGCCTTTGTTCTAGAACTATGTGGGTTGAAGAATTAAGACTGAGTTATGAGAAAAGGTATTCTCCCTCAGGGNGTCACTAATATTATATTTTCAGTTTCTTCTAAAATCAGATTATTAGTCCTTAAGCTTTTTCTATATGCTTAGCCTTGCAAAGACTTTTGCATGTCCTTATCTTTATGCACCGGATACAATCAAGGTTGATTAGAAGTTATGCCATTGAGTTCAGTGTGAATAGGACAAGATAAAAAGGACATTTTTGCTGTTCTGCTGATGCCCCGTTTTCCAACTCCTGAGCTTGGTTTGAAGGCACTTCTGTGACTCCTGTGCAGTATTGCATTTTTAAGAATAGAGATTTTTTTCTAAAACATGTCTTTACCTTTGTCTGAAGATGATCATGAACAAATTAAACAAAAAAACCCAAAACAAAACAAACAAAACCATGGAAGGTTGAATAGTCCTCTGCAGCCTCTGCCTTAAAAATATGGAGATGATGTCATCAACTTGTGTCATTCTCTGAAATGACATTATTTAGAAAACCTTTTGAAGGTTCTACGACTTTTTAAAAATATGCAACCANAAAAAAAAAAAAAAAGCTACTAAAAAAGTCTGGAAATCAGATATTATTTGTTCTGTTATGCTTGCTCCAAAACACAATAAATGCAGTGTAGCTACTGTAAACCACCAAGTGATACTGTATAGCTTGTACTTAACAAAGGCAAGTATATTATATTTTTTAAAGTTGTTTTCATGGCAAATAGAAAAATGACTACTAGAGATAAAGGAACTGACAGAGAAGTTTTACTTGGGTCCAGTATCACAGATATCAAACCGCCCATAAAGGTTTGGTATGTATAGTATTGTCCCTGTCTATACTGGACACAAGTGAATTTTTTTTCTGGTGTGGACTCATAAATTACACAAGATTTTTTACTTTTAAACCTAATCTATTGGCATCTACCTTATCTGTTGCACTTCAGCAGGAAACATCTTCCTATTGAAGGCATGGAGCAACTTACACCCTTCTTATCCACACGAACTCAAGGGTTCAGGGCCATGGGAATGCAGCGGGCAAAGATATTTCCCTGGACTAAACAACACCACAATGAGTCCCAAAAAGGGCCATGAAGAAACAGAGAAAATGTGTTCCTCAACTTCAGGTTTTTCTTACGAAAAGTAATGTCTTCATAAAAACCTCTCCAAATACATGTATTTTTAAATTTCACTGGCATTTTGTTTCATTTGTATTACAATATCCCAAAGATTCTTAACTCTCTGATAATGAAAACAAAGAAAAGTTAACGAGCCCAACACTCACTCACAGGATGGGTGTTTTAAACTCTTTTGCTCATTAAAAAAAAAGACTTAAAGTAGGATAAACACACATTTAACATATATATGTTAAAATGAACCTCCTGAAATAGGTAGCTAATGTATTTATCTTCAGAATAACAGAGGTAAATTCAAGAACAGCAAGGTGGAGGGTGCAGGTAACTACAAGCTAGTCAGCCTCACCTTCACCCCTAGGAAGGTTGTGGAGCAAATGGTCCTGGAACCCCTTTCCAAACATCCTCAGCAAATTTACAGACGATACAGACTTGGGAAGAGTAGTTGATATAGCATATTAGTGCTGCCAAAGGGACCTTAACAGGCTAAAGAAATGAGCAAAAAGTAATCTCAAGAAGTTCAAGAAATGATAAATCCTGCAGCTAGGAAGGACTAACCACACGTACCAGCACAGGTGGGGTAGCAGCTCTGGTAATCCTGCTGGAAGTGCCAACAATGTGCCCTTGTGGCAAGGAAAGCCAACAGCCTTTCCTGGGCTGAATCAGAAACAGGATCACATCATCTGCAGGTGAAATGTGTGATCTCTCCCACCTCCTCAGCACTGGGGAGGCCACAGCTAGAGGGCTGGGTCCAGTCCTGGGCTCCCTGGTACAAGAGGGCCATGGACACACTGAAGTGAGTCAAGCACAGATGATGAAGGGCTTGGAAGATGTGACCTACATGGAAAGGCTGAGAGAGCTTGCATTGTTCAGTCTGAAGAAGATGCTCAGGGCATCTTATCCATGTGTATAATTACCTGATGAGTGCATAACTTAACAATATGGAGCCATACTCTTCTCAATAGCATCTGGAGAAAGGTCAAATAGTGATGAGCCACTATTGAAATAGAGGAAATTCCATTTAAACATAAAAATAAAAAAAATTAACTGTGAGAGTAGTCAAACACCAAACATACTTATTTTAAATTAAAACCAAAATAATTCCTCAGACTTAGTATGCAATAAACAACATATAAATATTGCTAATTGAAAGTTCCCTAGCAAAAGTTTTATGTTTATATGGTATTTATGATGAGACAATGTGACAACAATGTATCGAATGCAAAATATTTTGTCAGAAAATCTTAGAAATTCTGGTCACTCGAAGTAACACCAGGGACATTTTGTAATTTAGAATCTCCATTCCCATAGCACACAGACTTGATGCATCTACCCAAAACACAGCAACCTCGTGCTCTGTTGCTTTTGAAGTAACATAAGGACTTAAGAAGTCATACATCGTGTCAGATCAAAGATCTGTCCAGGATCTTTTGGCCACTACTGACTGCATAGAAAAGAGTGAAAACAAAGCAAACATACTTGACGCTTTCCCTTAATATTGTCTTATCTTCCATCTGCTTTCAGTTCAGGGATTTTATGAAGCAGATAGCTTTTCTGTGTACGTACAAACACAAATTAATGTCTGTTCCCTGAATTTGCCTAGCTATCCCCTTGAGTAAAAGTAAGTTTTAAAATATCCATTATGTGAGATATTACAGAGTTCAGTGAGTTTCTCCTTTGATTAAAATCTTGGGAAAAAAGTTGAATTCCTAAAAACTATAAATTCTCTTAATACAGGATTAAAGTAAGGGTTAACGAAGCACTAAAGCATTCATCATCAAAAAAACCTAAAACTGACAGAAGTTTTTTTAGATGCAAGACTTTTCCATAGATTTTATGCCAGCATAGCTGAAAATTTAGAACCATGCAAAACTTTC
Source organism: Syrrhaptes paradoxus (assembly GCA_013400615.1). Lineage (NCBI taxonomy): Eukaryota > Metazoa > Chordata > Aves > Pterocliformes > Pteroclidae > Syrrhaptes > Syrrhaptes paradoxus. Next base: position 42,997 of record VZTO01013103.1, on the reverse strand, counting down.
AAAGTTCCTACATTTAAATAAGATAATTTTTAAAATCCTTAAATTTTTAATGTAGACATTGTAACTTGACCAGCCATTTATCTGACATGTCATTTGATATATAATCATATTATATACATTCTTGCTCTTCTGTATTAGCAATTCTGTTTAGTAAACAGAATTTCCATCATATTTATTTCCTCTAATGCATTTCTAAGGTCTTCCTAGTCATGCCTATGTCTGATGAATACTGTTGAAGTCATCTGATTGATGAGTAAGTTAAGTAAAATTTTTCATGGAATAATTCTCCAGGCTTCTTGCAGAACATTCCATATGGAAGGCATTGTTATTTTTTCATAGCTTAATTACAGTGCTTCAAAAACCCGAGAAATTGAAACAGCCCTTGCAAATATTTAATGACATTGATCTGCTAAAAACAGACACACATCTTAGACTCCCATTGTTACTTCTACCAAACCCAGTGTTACTTTTTAGTATTTTAACCTCACTTAACTAGAATAAAAATAGTATTCCTTGCTGAAATAAATGTAATTATATACTCCACAAATAATCCTTTTTATTTCTTCTACCCTTCCATTCTTCAAACCTGATGAATGGCTCCTGGAAAGCAAATTCTTCCTGGGAATGTCCTCTGATTAGAAAGCAATTGAAAAATGGGAACTTTCTTCATGCATCGCCCCGAACTAAAACAGCTCTTCATGTCTTCCCAAGACTAAACATATGCTCACACACAAAGGAACGGGAACTTGGACCACGGTGGACAAGAGCACCACCTGGTGATGCCTCCCCTTCTGTTACCTTGCCCTACTGCCACGCACTGAGCCTGGCCTCCTCCTTAGTTCACGCTAGCATGGGAACAGAATCCACTGTTTTCAAAATCCCCTTGGATCTTCCATGTCCTAATAAAAAATGCTTCTTCAGGTACCTTAACTTCCAGCTATACTATCAGGTCTTGAATTCTTGTTCTGAAATTACATGGTTCTTTTTCCAACCCATTTGAGAACACTCTACTGTCTGGCAAGGGTTTCCTCTTTTGAATTTTCCAGAACTGAATTTCCATGATCAGCTCAATTCTGATTTTACACAGAATCCCAGGAAGCAACAATCTAGACATAAAAGGATGAAGGTATTAAACACAGACTACCCATGAAAAAAAGCATTTCTGGAAATCCATGTTTTAGACTACAAAATTCACAAGGACAAAATGATTTTAAAGAGAAATGTAGATCAGTAAAACCTCCTTTATCAAGCATATTCAAGGGATCTTTTTCATAAATTTTGCTCAAATCTAACAATTACTATGTCTGAAAATCAGACTCTGATGCAATTTATACTTCCAGAGGTACCTTTTCCACACTTCCAAGGGCTTTTTCTAGTAAAGATTCTTTATCAAGACATAATCCATAACTCCCTGAAGACAAGATCCTTAATGGGCTTTGGATCAGCCACTAATTTATTCAGCATTTGCTTAAAAGACACAACTTTAACTATTTTTCTGTCATTAATAGTCAATTTATATTCAAAATGTTCTAAAATTATTTCATAAAGATGTTATCTTTAGTTTTAAACAATGGAAAAGATTTTGATTAATTTTATGATTACGAGAACAAATTGGCGTGAAAGTAGGCTAAAAATTGCAAACATGCCTTTGATGAAGAAAACTTCTGGGCTCCTTGCCAATTTTGAAAGAGAAGAGAGAGGTTCAAGGTAAAGATGTTCCTGTTTAGCCAGTGTCTGAGTCAGAATTGGGAAACAGAGACCCTTACATTGTCAGTCCTTCCATATGCAAGAAGTCTTACTGAAATTAAGTGGGGCAGAAGTAAAGCACTCAGGAAAAGGAGATATTTCTGTGGCAGACAAAAATAAGATTCAGACAGACAAAAACGAGCTGCAGCACCTTTCAAGATTTGAATACTCGCATACATATTGAAGTATATATAAGGTGTGCTGCTAAAATATAGTATAATTGTATACAGCTTTTGTTTATATTATTATATATATTACATTTCAAGAAATGTATAGATATGGTGCTTAGGGACATGGTTTAGTGAGTTAGGTGGTGTTGGGTTTACGGCTGGACTTGATGATCCTTGAGGTCTTTTCCAACCTTAATGATTCCATGATTTATATTCTGTGTGTGTGTACGTTCATATGTGTGTATACATATATACAAACGTACAAGATACACACACGCTATGTAATTATTCGGTATAAATTGTACATTGTACATTTTTAATAAGCCCTAAAATGTGTCTAGAGAAGAAAAATTCAAACAGGCACTAAATTAGCTTTGAGGCACCTCATACATTTGTTTGTTTGTTTGTTTGTTTGTTTTCAGAAAAAGCCAGGCAGGTACCAGGGTAGTCTTCTGAAGACAGTTGCATGGGGAACTACAAGCTTTTCAGGAAAAAAAGAAGCAAAGTCCTTAGTTGCTTTGTAAAGAACAGACATCTCTTATGCGTAGGAAGATATGCCACCATTTGGGATCATAAACTGAGAATACCCTTTAGATTAAGACCCTGTGAAGCAATACAGCTGTGTCTTCCTCCCTTCAGAGCTGAGGGTGTGATGCTCCTCAGATGGAATAATTCTGCACTAGAAAGGGAAGGAGGAAGCCTTTGTAATTAGGGCCCTTTTCTATTAAATATTTATACAATGTGAAAAAGTTGCAGTAGGCAAAAAAAGAGGGACTCACAAAATATATTGCCTGATAATCAGATTTTTTTCTGGGACAGGAAACAGAACAGAATGGTTCCAATAGTGAGCTGAACAGCCTAGTAACAATCTTAGACACTTTCTGCTCAAGTTGTGTTCTGCACATAACTGAGAAAATGTCACTGCAACTTTTTAAAATTGACTTTTTACATTAACCCTTATTATTTTACAGTTTTCCTGACAAAGTGGCTCATGGCTGAAAAGTGTTTATTGCATTTTTAATAATCATGTAAATTAAAACCAAAAATGTTCTCCACTGCATTTGAACAAGCTAATGTTTGAGACATGCCAGGTGCTCAATGCCTTTTAAGCCACAGCAAAATTTGCCATACAAAATAACATTTTATTATCTTTCTTTAATGAGTTTATTCAAAACGTGTAACTGCTCACAGGAAATTAAGATCATTGAACGAATGAATATTGGATATCTGGGTCTATAAATATCTCAGAAGAAAGAAGGGGCAAAATGTATATTAAAAATACATCCAAACCTTGGTATGATTAATGAACATCTACTACTTCTGATAACTAGAACTGTTATGTGGTATTTTAACACTTAACAGTACCATCCTCAATAAAAAAATGCCCTAGAATTTACCAAATTATGTTAGGCACATTCTTTCTGAAACATAATATTTGGAAATGTTGAAATATCTTGTAACAGTATTAAAGATGGAAAGTAATGAATGCAGAATTATTCCACCACAAACCACTTCTGGCAAAATACGACAGCGATCCAATCTATTACCTCTTTTACTTGAAACTCCAAGCAAAGGTCTCCATTTATTATCCTTGATTATCCACGTGTGGCTGCTTAATTGAATAAATTGCTTATAGAAATAACCTGTTAAGGGGTCTGTGTCTGAGAGACATCCCAACCAATTTGAAAAAGAGGGTTACAATGACAGAGAGCATCAAAATTAGGCCCCCAGGTTGCATCCTGGATCTTCCAATTTATTATCTAAATAAGAGATTCAAGATGTGACTTCTTTGTAACTTTTCAAAAAAGCTTTTCATGAGAGAAGTTCACAGCTTGCTCACTTGGAAAACTGACATTTCAAGTTAACCATTCATTTTGTGGTGTGTTTTGTTTTGTTTTTTTTTTTGAAGGGTGATCCAAAATGTGCAAACAAGGAAAATACAACAATAGTCCCTATGAAACAGCTAGCAGAAATGGACAGCTACTTCAGGAACAGCAAACTGTCCCTTTTGCTGTGTACAATCACAACATGAGTGTGTCTCATCTGTTGTACTTCCAGATCAAGAATTCGGTAGTTTCCTAAAATGTATGATATAGACTGTCAGTAATTTGTTTTTACAGAGCTAAGCAGTATTTTATCCTGTGGCTTCTCAGTTATTTGAAAAACTGGAGATGAAACTGCTTTTTACAAGTGTAGTAAGGACCACCAAGCCACCACTTCATTGCCCAATGGAAAATGAACACTTCGTTTTCTTAAGTCATTGTGGCACTGTTGGCACTGACGAGAAATTTTAAGTTACGTAAATAAGCATCACACAATAGTTGGAATGGTTGATGAAAATTGTTTCTAACCTTAGATTTTTATCCATACATCACTTGAATTACAATAGAACTGCTTCAACTGTTTCCTTCACCCCACTACTTCAGAAGAATGTAAAATGTGCTTTGCTGGCAGTGCTAAGCATGACAGATCAGACCTAACTCTGTTTTCACGTTACTAGACTAGGAGTAGCTCATGAAACAACGCATCGACACTGCTGTAAAACTGAGGTAGGTGGCACAAGCAAGCAACAAGGCTCAGCACCCCATATGAACATGCTTGGAACTCCTCCAATAAAAAGGTCATGCTTCAGAAGAAGAGCTTAGTCTTTAGATGATGTGGTAAGGGATGCTATAAAACTACAAAATGCTTTGCATAGACAAAATGCACACTGGCATAGCGGCTGAGTTCCACACATTTGTGACCTCAACACTTGTCTCCTGCAACAATGTCTAAACTACCAACCTTGAAGCAGCTCCTATTGCTGAAGGAAAAATAGTTTGTTCAAGGAAAAATACTCTGTTCAACTTGAAGAAGCATGTTTACCATGTAGGTGCTTGGGTACCATGAAGATGGAGAGGGTACAGAAACCTAAGTAGAAAGGCTGCACTGCTGAGGAGCTCTGTCTTCTACACTAGCTTCATGCTAAATGTTGAGTCAAACCTAGGGTAAAGAATTGGGGGGTCATGATACTCAGAAATATTCCCAAGAGTAACCGATGTATCCAGAGATTGCTACTTCTTTACTCACCACTGTCTCCGAGGTAATTGACAATACCCTGCATGAGAAACCTCCAAGTGAAAAGAATGGGAATGGAGACAAGAGAGGACGGTGCTGCCTCAATCTGTATCTCAGCGCTGTGTCTGAACTCCAGAATAAAACACATTTTTCTCTCTTTAGTTCAGCCACAGGCACACACATACATACAGAGGGAAGAAAAGCTAGCATGTATTTTAATCAAGTGTGCAAAGTACTGAGAAGCCACAGTGGACCTTGTCTGTATGCTTGTGTAAAGTTTCAGGACAGGACTCCCACCGAGAACCAAAGATGTAGAGAATGAATGTCAGAAATGTTCATACTTTGTAGAACCAGTATTTCATTTTGGGAATTTAAAAACAGAGAAAGACTATCTCTGTATAAAACAAAAACGGAAAAAGACCTAAAGAAATTTAAAAAAAAAGGAAGAAGTTTATTCTTTAGTAACTTCTCAATGTTACTGTAAAATAGGAAAACTGGGATACTGTTTATGATTTAAAACACCCACATTTCAGTAGATAGCACACTAAGTTGATATTTGTTCGTTAAAACATATCTGTTGGTTTTACATGTACTGGTAAAAGAGAACTGGCACCGTAAAATACTAAACCTCACAAGTTTTTAGTTTTTCTGTCACATCTCAGTGCATTTAATATCATTCTGTCATATTATTTATGACTTCACAAAGAAACCAGTTATTTCCCATTATCTCTTCAATAAATAAGTAAAGCAGAGCATGCTGCAGAGATACAATTTGTTAATGAGATGCCTACAAAACCGTCACGGTGTCTAGTCTCAGAAGCTTGCACAGCATCTAACTATCAGAGTCCACCTCAGCCCTGAAGAGTAATTGCATTTTTACACATTGATATGTTCCAACCTGACGGCTGACACACACGTTTTGGAGTGGATTACATACAGTAAGTAAACTTTGTTTACTGTTGGTGCTGGGAAGCTGTTGGAGCGGGTCCAGAAGAGGGTCACAAAGATGATCAGAGGGCTGGGGCACCTCCCCTATGAGGACAGGCTGAAAGAGTTGGGGTTGTTCAGCCTGGAGAAGAGAAGGCTCTGGGGGGACCCTATAGCAGCCTTCCAGTACCTGAAGAGGGCTACAGGAGAGATGGGGAGGGGTGTTTTACAAGGGTATGTAGCAACAGGACGAGGGGTAATGGATTTAAACTGTAACAGGGCAGATTTAGACTAGATTTTTAGGAAGAAATTCTTTACTGTGAGGGTGGTGAGACACTGGAACAGGTTGCCCAGGGAAGCTGTGGATGCCCCATCCCTGGAGGGGTTCAAGGCCAGGCTGGATGAGGCTTTGGGCAACCTGGGCTAGTGGAGGGTGTCCCTGCCCATGGCAGGGGGGTTGGAACTAGATGCTCTCTAAGGTCCCTTCCAACCCAAACCATTCTATGATTCTATGATTCTATGATTCTACACCTTTCCATGACACATTTTAAAAAAATCAAAAATTCTAACAGTGTTTTCAGTGTTTTCCTTAACATTTCCACCTCTCTGTCAAAGGGAGTTGCCTTCCTTTCCGACAAGGAAAGCCGCTCAAAACTTTTACTTTGAATTTCATGTGGGAAAAATGCAACACTCCAGTCCGCACTGGAATGAGTTCTTTAGTTGTTAACTAATGACATAGAAATGTTACATTATATACGGTAAGACATAACTGAAATCCTGATCTAAAGCCCACTGAAGAAAATGAAAGCCTTTCCATTAGCTCCTGTGAGCTTTGCCTCCAAACCCAAACGCTGGTAGAAATAATCAACTTTTCCACCCATTTATTGATATTGCTGCTTAGAAAAAAAGAATTGCACAGGTGAAAAATCTTTCTCTTTTTTAGATCGTATTAGATCAATAAGACTCTCACAAATGAAAAGAAACTGGCATGAAATTACTTCTACTTTTGGAAAGACAAAATATTTACCAATATTTTTCAAATACAGGAAGCACAGTTTCCCCTACATTTTCTAGTGACCTTTTTTATAATAAGACATAGTATTCACTATGTATATTTCTTTAGGTTTTTTGCTGTACATTCTCTCATTTAATTTCACTAGTTTGTAGTACAGTTCCACGATATTCCTCTACATCTTTGCTTTTCTAGCAATATTTTATATCTTGGAATTTCATTTCAGGTGTTTTTTCCACTGTTTATTAAATGCACTATCAAGGAGAGAAGATTGAAATGTTGTGAATTTTGTATGTTTTCCCTCTTTCTATTCAATTAGCAGAAAAATATTTACCCAAGACTCTTTCAAGGTGTGTACAGGGGCTATTGTAACATAACCATAACTCCTCAAGACATATGGGTATATGAATTTAAGTTCTGAAGCAATCTGTTCAATAGATTCTGTGTCCTTTCTCCTGAGAAAGATGCTGTCACTCTGTTTGAGTGGATAATGCCACTAGGAAAAATCATCTTGGGGAAAGAAGATTGAAAATGGAACAAGGAGCAGTTAATCTGCATTAGAACATTACACAGAACAGGACCCCAAACCTGAAAGAAAAAAAGTAAAAGAATTCATAGCTCTGACATCATGGTCAGTCCATTTTTCTGTCCTGGAACAGGATTCAAGAGGGAAGTGAAGATACTTTCTGTGTCTGCATGTAAGCTTTTGTAAGTGAGTCAGTGCTGAAGCTCCCATGTTGCAGTCACTGCAGTCAATGAGTCTAGAGAGGGATTTAGCTCACCTGGAATTAGACACATATATTTGATTAGCTCACCTGGGCTCGCTCATATTTAGACACTCCTGAATTCTGTACTCTTTTTCTTCAGGTATATGATTCAGGAAGAACAGAGAAAAATCAGCACTACTTATATATGAGATAAGGAAAAAGAAATTTCTCAGGCAGAAAAGGAAATCAGACATAAGATGATTGGTAAAAATTCCTGTAAATGACATCAGAAAAACTTTTTTTAGTCAAAAACCCATCTCAGGCAATGAGGATAAAGATGTGTGTTTACATTTAGCATTTACACATGCTATATGATTACTGTTTTATTAAACGTCTTATTAGATGTTTAATAAAATGATTAATGATTATTAAATATCTTATTAGATATTTCCTTCCAACAAACAGTTCTGAATATGCATAAAGTTGCTCATGCAGTGCACCCATGCCAACAAAGCTGCAACATGCTCCTTAATGGAATAAAACCTATGAATAAAACCTACTCTCTCTCAGTCCTCCTTCCAAGGTTTTCAGAGTATTGGCATTTGTGTCTCACATCAGAAAAACACCAAACAAATCCTGCAAGTTTATTTGTTTTTCATTAAACAAATGATTTAGCTAACGGTCATAATGTATAGGAGGAACCTAGGAAAGCGTGGGCCTTCTCACTTAGAGTGATGGATTTGATTGTGGAAAGGAAAACAAGCACAGAAGTGCGTATAAAGGCCATTTGTTGTTGATACATACTGGTCTTGGCCAGCCGTTCAACGTAACGGATTGACTGACAGATTCCTGTTAGGGAACTGAGTATTTCTTCTTTATGCCCATTTCATATATGACCTTATCCTAACATAGTCCAGCAGGACAATCCCAAAGTATATGCAGAACTACCAGTTTAAAAGCCCTTTATACCAGCAGGGTGATGAGGACATAGAACACATGGCACAATTTTCACCAACTGTTTCGGTAAACACCTCAACCAACAGACAAAACCTTTCCTGCAGTAAATAGCACTGTTGTACCAGTCCAAAATTAGTTACACCAGGCTCTGGCTGTCATGTTCTGTGATGCTATTAATGTGTGATATCCTTTGAACATTGCCTGAAAGTTTCTGTGCGTTAACAAGCCTTGGGTAAGCTAAGGAAAGAAATATGCCACCTTGTTCCCCTTTTAGCTGTAAGAAACTCTGAGCAAATTCCCTGTTCCAGCGTGGATTATAACCGATTTCTGAGAAACACTCAGGGAGAGGTCCCATATATGACTCAACTTCCATCTTACCCATGCTTTGGTAAATATAACTAAACCCTACCTTTTACTTTTTACACCCTACCTCTGTATAAAGTACTGAGAGCAGCACATGTATTGCAGGAATCCCTTTCGCAGCTGCCACGGAGTTTGTTTTAAATCCTCAAATAAATAATTGTCATCCTGGTCAATATCTTGCTAGAGTTGTTCATACACAGGCTTGATGCAAAGTTCTCTCAGGTCAAATCCAAGTCTCTAATTGCTTTCCCTGGACTTTGGATCAAGTGAATAGCACTAAATCCTGCAAGGCATTCAGCACTCACAGCTGCAGCAGCATTTGTTCATCTTCCATTGAAATGCTTATTAAGTGTTTTGAAGCTGACATAAATTCTCATCACCTTGCAGATTACAACCTTTGATTATATAAACAGCTGAACAAAACAGAGATGTGAGAACAGAGTTTAAAGCAACTGTTTTCCTGTTTGCAGTTTTCAAGCTTTATTATATTCTTGGACCCTCTGAACCTTCGGTACTTAAGAACAGCTATCTTTTATCCACTGCCCACAGTTCTTTAAAATAATTTAGGAAAAAAGTATAAAACAGTTTATTTCCCTAATCTAAGCCTGATCCAAGTCACAGTTAAGTCACTTCCACTAACTGAGAATATGAGAAGGTCAGATAAAGGAGCCTTTTAGCCTAATGCCTTATCAGCGGTCAGAAGCCAACGACATGGGTAGGACATAAGCCAAGGTAAGAACACAGCGATAGTTCCCCCATTAGACCTCCTCAGCTTTCAGCGATCTGTAGCTTGAGAACTTCTCAAGGCAGATGTTGTATCTTTTGTATTTGATATGCATTGGTGGCTATTTTGCCATTAATTTTTTTAATTATTTTTTCAGTCAAAAAATAATGGAATAGTAATGGCTGGAACACATTCTTTCATCACAGGATGAAATTGTTCGCTCACAGCATTGCTTATTAAAAATATTCTTCATTCCATGTATGGATGAAAGGTCAAAATGCTTTGGACTGAAATCCCCAAAGTAGTTCAGATCAAACAAACCAAATGTGTCATTTAATTTCAAATTTTTGTTCTACATTTTTAAACAGAAATGGATAAAGAATAAGTGGTTTTCATTCATAGATTTCTGGAAAAAGGAAATCCATAAATTATATTTTCCAGACACATTTTTGCTTTTACCAAAGTCTCACTGAAGAAAAAAAAGGTCAAAAATTCACCAACAGATTTTCTCTTACTTTACATGGCAAGAGCTCTTGATGTTTTACTGTGAAACTTCTAGAAGGAATAAGGTTTCTTTTGGAAAAAGGTTCTAGCCTGAGGAGGAAAAGTCACTGGCATATTAAAAATATCACTTCAAGTCTCAGAATTGTGTAAAAAAACTTGTCTTCATACAAGGACTTGTTCTAAGGACAACTTAGAATTAGGCAAGAAGCTTAAGAACGAGCCTGCATTCTCTCCCATCATCATCAGTCTTCAAGCTTCTAAAAAGCATTTACTTAAACAGCGAATGAGAGGAGTACTTTTAAAAAAAATATAATTAAATCAAATTTACCTTCCCCAAATTATGATATAACCATGTTTGCCCCTCAAAGGAGAAGCAAACTTTCTGTTTGCAGAGGTGCAGTGGTTCAGGATAGCAGTTTTGCTTTAGAACTTGTTTGGAAGTTCATGATAAAGCTTCCCAGTTAAGGGACAAAAAAAAAAAAAAAAAAAAAACCAAAAAAACCCCAAAACAAACCAAGGAAATAGTATTTCTTCCGCAGTTTATTAATCTGTTTCCACAAAAAAAAGTTTAATAGTTTAATATGCATAAAGGAACATAATTTCACGAAATATTACACAGAAACCTTACACAAAAGTAGATACTGAAGGACGTGTAGTTATTTCACACTAGTACAGGATTGTACTAGTCGGCAAATTTGAGATTTGCTGCTCTGGAAAAGCAGAACATGAAGACAAACTAAACTGAGTTAACCCAAATCACTGTCAATAACAGGATTTCATACTAAATTACAGAATTTCCTCACCAGAGATATCGGTATGGTTTGGAAAGAAGTGAAAAAAGTTCAGAAGGCAAATGAGAAAGACAGAAACTCTGAAGCAGTTTTGATCAGAATCCTCTCTTATGGCCCTGAAGCTTCTGCAGTGCTCCAGTCTGGAGGCAGCTTTACAGAAAACAGGAATTTTTACATTGAATTAAATACGAAAATGAATATCGCAATGAGGAGAGTATCCCCACTGAAATTTCGTGTGTCTCTAAGATTTTCAGTCAACTTCAGAGCAATGTATTGGCAATGTCAATCCGCAATATAGAGCTCTGACAGCTTCTGGAAGACACTAGAATAATGGCACAGGGGAAGATGCCTGACATCTCTCCATTGGGGAATAAATATATTTGCCTGAAGGAACTTTAAAAATGGACAGTGGTGAGACAGTTACCAAGATCACGTGAATCAGTTGAACAAGAAGAAGAACAGGAACAGTTTACAACCCTTTAAGGTTAAGGTTTTCAAGCTCTCCGTTACCTTACTTCAAAAGCATTGCTACTTGGAGAATGACTTCTTTCCTGCAGAAAATGTTTCTTTCAGTTTTCTAAACATTTTTTCTAGACCAGCAGAAACATTAAAACTGCTTTTTTTTTTCCTTTTTCAAATTTAATTTTTTTTTGGTGGTGTTTGAAAGAAGCCAAAATCTGGAAAAAGCATGGAAGTGCCCTTGAGGGTTCCATGAAACAAGAATGTTTTGAGTTTAAATGTAGCACACACATTGCCTTTTTGATAAAGTGGGAATTGTCATCAAATCCCAAGCACGTACACTGCTATGATCTTTGTCAGGAATATGTTATGGGCCTTTTGGAGTTATATAACTCGGAACAAGGAATCTAGACCAAACCAGTTAGACACAAATGCTTGGATTTATCTCATGCATTCTACGTGGTATTTAAATATTTAGGTCTCTGTTAATCATAATAAATTTCATTTATACTCAGTGCAGAGAAACGAGCACCTCCAGATGCCTCCTTCTCTTCATTATTTCCTAAGTGAGACAATGATGACTATTCAGAAGGATTTAACTTTTGGAGGAGTAAGTTAGGGCTTCTAAATACCTCCCAGAGATGGTAAGCAACTGGCAGAGAAATAAGTTTGAATCCACCTCCAGATTCTTCTACAATAATTCTATTGTAAAGTATGTCCCGATTGTCTCCTTTAAAAAAAGGATGTCCTACTTGTCTCCTTTAAAAGACTTTCATGTCCTGATTGTCTCCTTTAAAAACCCACACACCTAAGACATGATCTATAAATTTTGTAGCTATATCCTTGCACAGAAACATAGGGACTGGGAGAAGAACTGTATACAGACAGCAGGAAAGGCTTATTTAAGGAAACCTTTCTGCTGTATTTGAATTTGTTTGCTTTGAAAACAAAGGAGTATTGCTAGTGAGCTGGAAAATAAGCATCAGAAAGTATATTAAGGCAGAAGATACATCACTTCCACTAAAGAGATGAACCAACCTGTTTTCAGCTTTTTGATACAAGTGTCTTTCAAATCCACTTATGTGGATCCAAATCCACAGTTCAAACCATTGTCCTGTCCAGTATTCCACACACTTCCAGCACTTTTCTCTGTATTTATTTAATTCATTTGCAGAGATGTAGCAAACAGTGCACACTAAATGTGGTGGCTAGGGAAAGAAACAGGGAACGCTCTCACAACTTCTGTAAAAGTGTTGTAAAAACCACAACCTCTCTCCTACTGCATTGCCAAACCCACTGTAAACCCACTCCGTGGATCAGTGCCTGGCAGATGTGCTGTACTGCTGGTGTGAAGAAGGCTTGGGGCAGACAGGGGATAGAAGGCAGTTGCATCCAACAGGATTTGTGCAGTTCACTCCAAGCACTCCCTTTTCTGTCCTCTCGTAGAGACCTCAGACAAAACTGGTTGCTATCTCCCTATCCCACAACTAGGTTTTTATCTTACGTGTGCTCTGTGTCTGTATTTTAAAATCACTGGTTATGTTCGCCAGACACAACTCGTCAGCATCATCTGTGGTCTGCAACTGTGCCTGTCCCCAGAGGAGAGAGGCTGTCACGGCTCTGCTGGTAACACAAGAGGCTGAACTGTGCTGAAGGGCTGACCAGAATGACTAGCAACATCACTTCTCCCATGAATAATTTAATGCATTAAATTTCAAAAGTTTGGGCCTTGGAAGGAAAGAAACCGTAGGTTAAATGGATGATAACGGCTGCAGTCTTTCAGCACCTACCATTTCTGCAATGATCTGACTGACACGGGGTGAAGGGAGAGAGGTGCCAGAAGTAGCACAGGTCCAGCATATGTATCACGTATTACAAGCTTCTTTGTAAGGATCTTCCTTTACAATATTTACCTCTGAAACTCAGCACCTTTGACACAGTTTAATATCCTATAGGTTGATTACTGTGTTCACAAGCAGATCAGATAAAACCTGAGCTTCCCTTTCACTTGGAAAATAACTAATACTGAGGCTGTCAAATCATTAAGCCAGTCCGTGGATAGATTTACTGTAAGCTATCTGTCTGTGGGGAAGCTTCAATTTGTACTCTTTGAAGTTTTCCATCCAGGTGCCAGAAGGGTAAATACTAACTCAATTCTCAATCACTGTAGAGATTTCAATGCAAATATTCAAAATTTCATTTTATGTAAATGCATATCAAATAAAGACATGAAATAGCTTCATCTATACCTTACCTATCTCTCATGAGGTGTAGGAGAACAGGTGTATATACTCTGTCTACTGCCTGTCCCTCAACCTTGATATCCATGTCTCAACAAGGATTCAGTCAACTGATGTAAACAAATGCGTCAATAACCAAAGCCAACCAAAAAGCTTAGAAAAGCTAAAAATTCTCAATTCTGCAAGTGACAGAAGATACCGTGGTATTTATATTACAAAGTTGTTCCTAAAAAGAGTTGTTACTAAAGATTTTTTGACACTGTACTGCTGTGCTGTCAATAAAAAGGCCACAATTCTTAACCTGCTATTTACCAACAACGACGTGATTAGATACCTTAAAACAAAAAAAGCATATACCCTCTTCACAGTCAGATTTGGAAAGCATCTTCAGCCTCTCTGTTTTTCATTCCTCTGCGGGAAGCAGGAGAGTTTGGGGACCAGCATGTTGCAGCTGTAATCCACTCTGTCAAAGAGCATCAATTTTGTTACTAAGCAACTCTGCACAGTGCAGCGGTTGCTGTCCATAGCTGATAAGGATGCTCAGGGAATTGTTAAGTGTCTGCAAGTGGGAGAGATGAAAGTTGCAGAAACTGAAAGTAAGGCTACTAACACAGTAATAAAATTCCTCTTCTGGGTTATAAAAAAAAGGGGCAGACGAACAGTAACAAGAATGAAAAGTTAAGGATCCCACTCACATTACACATACTCTCATACAGAAAACACTTTTGGTCCATCTTACTGAAAGAAGCAATAAGTTAGGATGCAGGAGACACTTTCAGACCGAGAGCTATTACACAATGTTAAATTATGTCCTGCACAACCTCACAGTCTGACTCTCAGCCATTTACAAGGAATGACTGGATGGCCAAGCTTGCAAGTGATAACTTGAAAGACTATTCCCGGTGTATCAGCCAAAATATTTTGAGAATCTGCCAGTACAATGAAAAAAGACCCCATGCCTCTGGATACGCATTTGAAGAAAGCTGGGGTTTGGCCTCAAAATATTTTTTTTACAAAATAATAATTAATCAAAGCATGTTAATGTATTATCATGAAATTAGATCATTAGAAGTACAGTTATGGAGTTTCACTGTTACATTTTTTATCCAAGGTGATTTAAAACCATAGTGAAATATACTTTTTTAATTTACAAAGTACTCAGACTAATTAAATAAATTCCTAGAAGTTTATATTGTCTGTTATACCAGAAGAAGTTTTATTAAGGAAACTGAGTCTTTAATAATCAGCCAAATTTATTTATGCAGATACAGATTTTATAACGTTTTTTGATATAATGTTTGTATTATGTTATATTAGATTATATTTTTTAAAAATTATACAAGTGTTCTTAATATTGGAAGTTCTGCTTCATATGTTAATTTTTCATATGAAGCTTTAGTGGAAGTGGTAGGTAGTACAAAGCTGAGCTAGACACCATCTGGTTAAGAGTCAACTCACAAATCACAGTGTGTCTTCAGAGAAAGAACTGTGATACAAAACACTTATCTCAAGAAAACTTTTTATACAAATAATCAGGAAAAATCAGGGAAGTGTGTTTTAAAGATGTTTCATTTAGGAACACAGATTAAGGTAAAAACCAATTCATGTCACTGCAAGAAAAGAAAAAGGAAATGCAGGACAAAGTACTTATCAAACCTCTCACTTAAGTCTACAAAAATCTACATCAAAAAAACCCCAAGTAGAGACAAAATAAAAGCACACCAGAGAAGGCAATTAATTTGCAGTGGTCAAAATTGAGAACTATGGTTTACCTTTTCTTACCACACACCAGTATCTTAACAAATTTACTGTATATAAGCTAAATATGAGACCTATCAAAACCAATAAATCCTCAAGTTGGATGTCTCTTTGAAAAGATGGAATCTCCTACCTGACACTTTTATAATTTTGCACCTGGTTTCTATAAACTTTTCCATTAATTTAACAATATCTGCTGTGATGGGTTTGCCCTTGGCTGGGAGCCAACCCATACACACCCACTCACTCAATCCCCGTGTCCTCCCCCACAAACCTGAAGACAGGGGAGAGAATTAAAAGGGTGAAGGAAAAAAAGAACAATTTAATAACTAAACTACAATAATATTGAAAATAATACTATATTCAAATATACAAATGAGTGACACACAGTGATACTGCCC
Organism: Syrrhaptes paradoxus; assembly: GCA_013400615.1. Taxonomy (NCBI): domain Eukaryota; kingdom Metazoa; phylum Chordata; class Aves; order Pterocliformes; family Pteroclidae; genus Syrrhaptes; species Syrrhaptes paradoxus. Next base: position 27,181 of record VZTO01013103.1, on the reverse strand, counting down.
CCCCACCCGATGACCAAGGCTCAGCCTGTTCCCGGCTAACGATCCTGGAGCAGGGAGAGTCCCGAAACCGCACTCAGGGAACGGAGATAACAGTCCGAGCATCCCAGACTGAGAGCTGACTGGGGTGGGGTGGTGGGGGAAAGGCCTTGGGAGAGGCACCACCTGAAGCGAAATGACCCAGAGCAAAAGAGATCCGGAACCAAAAAGGGACGAGCTTCCAGAGGGTCCTCACCTATATACTGGGCATGACGTGTATGTTATGGAATAGGTTATTGCCCACTCTGGGTCCCAGTCCCGAACCTAAAATCAAATCCTGGGCTAGTAACTGGGGCCATGCTCCCTCCCAGCTTCTCCTGTTTGCAGACTAACAGAGAAGCTGAAAGACCTTGGTAGCTGCATAAACATCACCTTTTATCAGCTTTATTCTGAGCACAAATCCAAAACACAGCCTCTTGCTAGCTGTTATGAAGAAAGTTAACTCTGTCTCAGCTTAACCCAGGACATCTGTGTATCATGACTCAAATTTCTTACATACCTTTTCATGCTCAACTGTTGATTTGAAAAACACAGAGAAATAAAATTAGGGTCAAAAATATATATTTTCCCTTGGGTGCTTTACATTACTCTTTCAGTCATATTACGTTTTTTTTTCCCTTGAATTACTAATCCCTCTTTCCTAAGAACACCATACACACAACACACTGTGTCCTTCTACGGTGTTATGTGAATAGAGGGCATATGGTATTTTAACAAGACCTGAAACCCTGTAAGATCCATTTGATTCTGACAGGAGTAAGACATACCTAGAGTCTCAGTACAGTACTCTGCTTATCCTCGCAGTTATTCTTCTGCACATCAGACTATGTTTTCTAAGGTGACTAGGTACCTACTTTCCCAGCTTACTTGCTTTCAACTGTTCTGCTTTGTGTTTCTAAGCACCTAAGCCTCTTTTGAGAACTCAAGCTGGGTGCCTATCTGCATCTCCAGATACCTAAATGCCTTTAAAAATCTTCCTTGAAGTGTTTGGCTCCTATAAACCAATAAACCCAGGAGATCCCTGTGTCTCTAAGCCTTGACTTCACCAATAAGCCAACCAGATCAAAGAAACCAGTAACGTGGATGAAACTGAAAAACTGGGGATGAAATGCAAAATACTACTCCTAAATACCTCAAATACGCAAAATTTGACTTTGTTCATATTAATAACATTTTTGTAGGTTTTTAGGCAACCTTTCATTTTCCATAACAGTGTAAGATCAAACCCTAATTAAGTACATTCACACCGTGGATCCAAATGCTTTCATCTTCAGGAGGGAGACCTGGTAGGGTCTGGAGGGAGACAGATAGGGAACAATACTGCACAGTGAAATATAAGAAAGGAAACTGATTTTTTCTAAATATACAAAGAACACGATTCCTTATATGAGTAATATTTTTGTATCTTTAATATCTACACAGATAGCAACCTTGTAATGTTTTGTTAGCTTCTGTAAATGCACTTCACTGTGAGAATCTGAACTAATGGCAATGAGGACTCTACTGACGACTGGGTACGCTAAGATACACCTTCTAAAAACGCATAAGGTGTGTCTACACTGGTGTGACAAAAAGAGTGCAGTCTCATTTCAATTATAATAGAACTGAATCTTGCTTTTTAAAAAAAAATGAAGCTAAATTATTCTACTACTGATTTACTGGTCATATGATCCATATGTGCTGAGCCTTCATACACAAGATACTTGAGCAAATATTTGTATCCAGCATTTTTCTACAGAATACTTACACCTGTTGCACATCAGGTGCTCTAGTCAAAGGCAGTATTTCGCATTTCATTTCAATTCACATTTACTTAAGTCTATGCTATGAAAAAAAATGCAAATTTATTTGTGTATTTTGGTGAAAATGAATTTTTTTTTGTCAGAACAAAACCCACAACTTTTTTTACTTGAGGAGGATGATAAAATATTTTACCAGAGGCATGGGAAGATCAAAATCATATGCTTTAGGAAAAAAATACTTAAAAAATAATGGTAGAATTTAGGCTACTAATTGTGATGGGGTCAAAGTGCAAGCATAGTAACTATTACTGTTCTGGGAAATGTAGCATACAGCTGTAATTTCAAAGCACTGTCTATGAATTTAAAAAGCTTTCCTCCACTGGATGAGCAATGCAGAAAAAAGATGTTTTAAAGACTATGTCTTGCAGAAAAATCTGTGCTCCCATCTATTGCCCAATAAATGAGAGGCACAGAAATATATAGCATCTGTGCCGTTACTCTGTCAGCTCTGTTGTCAGGTAACTGACGAGACCTGATAAGGCTGAATCTAAACTTTGTTTCTGTATTTCTTATTTATATTCCTCTTTTGAACAATCTGTCCACTGAACCACTGCTGAACCAGATTCTCCTCTCATAACGCAAATTATTAACTGCTGCCAGTGGACTACAGCTGCGTAAGGACTGAGGAACAGGAGTAGTTCATTAGACTTCCTTTCAAATGTCTGAGAAGTTAAATGTCATCACAAAGTTGAAAGACATCAACTTATTTTGGATAATAATTTTATTTCTGCAGTATATCTAAGTTCCCTTGTTCAGAAATAGTTTCCATTTCCAGATTTTTTTGTACAGTAGCACTATTTCTAATACTGTACTCATAGATTTATATGGCTTTTATATTGAAAATTTTTCTTATTAGACAGAGGCACAATGATGTGAGTCAAATATAGAGATTGTCATCACTCAGTTTGAACTTCTCGGGTTTAATCCCTTAAGGTTTTTACTAAAATCACAATATTCACTGAGGATTAGTTGAATGATAGGCCATAATTAATAGATCAGACACCAGTCATAATTACTCTCTGAATCAATTTGTTCTGCTGTACAAAGTCAGCACATTTCTTTGCTACATCCTGGCCCACACCAATCTCATTGTTCTTATTCTTGACAGGCAATAACGGCAAGGAAACAAAATTCCATCTGTTTCTACCAAAGGAGCAAATAAATTAGATCCTGAGCAGAAAGATCTTTTTGTTAAGCATCACCTTCATGCTCTTCATAACTAAAGTAAGAAAATTCATGCCTAAGGAATATGAGTGATCTAACTCCTGTTCCTCTAAGACGTCTTCAGGATAGTTTTGAACAGGAAAGCTGGTCCCCAGTGCAACTAAATAAGAATATAATGACTCCTGTTCTCCGTCAAGCCAACAGCAGTCCAATACAGTTTGAATAATATTTTTATTAGAGAACAAATAATTTTTTTTCTCTGCCATCAAAATAAGTCTTACTTTTCAGTATTTCAAATTCTCCCTGGAGCCCTTTTTGAACATCTAATAATGTGCTTTGAAGGTGATTACACTACACTTTGTCCTGCCTCTGTTATATAGTATTCTAGCTATTCAGGCTAAACATCTCTGCTGTGAAGAGAAAATAGATTCAAACCTCAAACACATTTATAAAATACAAAATTCACTAGGTTGTAAACAAGAATACAAAAATAGAAAAATGCTGTTTGAAGGAGGGTTGAAAATATAAAGCACAAAATTAATAAATGAGCCAATACATGAGATACAGAAATAACATTCCTATTTTGTTAATCTTTACCTTTGTAACACTCATCACAAGCATATTTCTAAACTTGTAATGAAATTGTTCACAAAACAAAGATTTCTGATTTTGAGGTCTTTTGATACATTTTTTTGGGCTTTTTTTTTTTTTAATATGAGTTCTGAAGAGATGGATGGTTTCACTCTAGCATGCAGAGGCCATAAGAAACAAAAGGCACTCACAATGGTCAGAAAAGGAAAACAAGATAATTGTGGCATTTGGGAAAGTAGTGATGCTGTAGAAATTTTATGATGCTCATAAGGAAAAAAATCTATCAAACAAAGGTCAGAAGAAAACCCTGTTATGAGGAAAGTTCAGGTCAAATGAATGAGAATGATGATGAATGAAAGATTTGATCTAGAGGTGAAGGATGACTGAAGAATCTGGAACAAAGAAGCAGAAAAAACAAAACCAGAATGTTAAATTTTTCTTGAACAAGGGAGGAATGGTGCCAAGCCAGCAGACAAACCCCCAAAACAGGAAGACTATGAAAAGTGGTAGTTTGAAAGAAAAGTGAAGAAAACAAACAGATGGAACATACCCATAGGGTTGCGACAAGAATGGAAAAGGAGTGAACGTGGGAGAGAATGGAATGTGCAGGAAAATGAAATCTATCACCCTATTCCCCTGTTCACCATTTGAGGCTTTCTGTTCTCACATCCAGTCACCTGTTTGATTATAAAGTCTTCTGGGAATTTGTTATATCTTAGATGGGATTCCTCATTCATTATGGGCTGTATTAACAAATAATGAAAATTAATAGTTGCTTTATCTTTTCTGGAAGACACTTGTCTATTTTATACAAACAAAGCAAATAAATTAATAGTTTTGTGTTTAAGCTTCCCTTCATAAAATATTGGGCTCATCTATAAAAATATTGTATGACTTGACAAAGCTACCCAACGTAAAGCCTATAAATAGATGAGTTTACTCTAGCAGTGAGATCGCTTTAGCACTAGTCACAGAAGAGAACTGCATTCCTTATTTAAAGTATAATATCTTCATAAAACAGAAACGACACTATAGCTCTGCCTGATTTGGGAACAAACAGTACCCTTACACCATCAAATCCTTACCAGCTATTCCAGCTCATTTGCTGGCCACTGACAAGGAAGAAAGAAAGTTATTAGATTATCATGCTATGAAATGACAGCAGAAAGTGACATAACTGTGTAATTACGAGTGTAGACATTCACAAGCCCCCATGTAAGTCTGCCAGTCCCAACTCAACAGACCTGAGCGTTTTTCTCGGCCAGGTTTTACATTACCCTGTTTCTTGACCTTTACACTCCTAACTTCTGGGCTCTTAATTGTTACCTTGGATCTCCACAAACTGCTTTGTGACCTCTTTCAATTTTATTCTCCTCTCCCTTCTTGTCCATTGTCCCTATTTTACTTTTGCTTTTTCTACAATTAATACTGATAAAACACTAATTTAAAATCAGACTGCTCAGTTTCTGGCAGAGTGCATGTTGTTATTGTAGAATCATCTTTCTCGTCCTTCTCTCAGCCTTTATCTCCTTCTTGCTCTCTCTTTCTCTCTTCCTTTCCTCCTTTCTTCCCTTTCTTTCATTTCTTTCATATAACAGCTCTATGTACAACTATGTACTACTTGAGTTGAGCAATTAGGAACAGTTAATAGCTGGGATATCCTTGAAGGCTAAAATGTAGTAATATTTGAAGTCACTGGCACTCTGCAGAGGAAAATGTAATCTATGTTTTTTAAAGACACTTTAATTGCTCAGCAATCATGCAGAACCAGAAAATATAGCTCTGCTTCCAAGATAATAACTCCTCAAATTGCAAAGGTCGCTTACTCAATATCCGTGCTATCTAGCAAAATATAGAATGACACCAAGACTCAAAAACTCAACTTTATGTGAATCTATTATTTTGTATTAGCTTTCAGGTATTTTTGTAATATTTCACATAACCTGCTGTGTGCTACTGTCATTTAAAATACAAAGTCTTCATCTAGCTTTGTTGCTAAAAGAAAAAAAGTTGTTCATATAGAGTCAACTTATATAGCTCTAATTCAGCTAAAACTAAAATTAAATATGAATGGGAGTTCTGTATTAGTAAATGGATGAGAAACTTTAGCACAGAGCAGAGGTAGTAGTACTAATTACTAATTCACTGACCCTTGCTGCTTTTTCTTGTAATTTTCCTCTCCTTACGTGTGATTATTCCATCAACTAAAAGAGTTCAGAGCTTTTATTATGTTAATTCTATTTAAATTATTCATATGTATTTAACATTTGAACATAATATTTATATGGTTTTCATGATATTATTAAAAGGACATAATCTAGCTAATGCATTGATTAAAAATTTCCCAGAAATTTGCGATGTCTTTCATATCTGAACCTATAATCGTATCTGAACTTCTTGAGGGAGAAACTTTGGATCTCTTTAAACCTGTTTAAAACTTTCTCTCTGTGCAAACTACCTCAAAAAAAAAGTCAAGCACCAATGTATTATTTTTAACCCTTTTTCTTCCCCTCAGGACCTAAACATTGTATAGGTGCATACTTCAAGGCTCCATTCAAAGAGATTTTTAACGATGCTCAAATATCATCATACTTTTGAAGATTTTACTCAGACTAATACGTCCAAACCTGGAACTACAGAATAATGCTAATTTTTTGGGAAAGAAACAAACAAATCATATCAATGCCAAATAAATACCATACCAGTGTCATAATTAATCGCACAATGGCCCTAAAACTGAAGACAAAATGATGTTCAGTACCATGGACAAGTACTGCCCAAACTGTCCATAACAGCGACAACAACTTGCCCAAAAACCACCTTTCATTACAAAAAACACATACCAGCTCCTGCTCTTTTACAAGAAGATTATACAATCAAAATACTGGTAAATTCTTAAAACCTAATTTATTGAAATCATCACAGTTCTAATTAAAAATACGTGGCAAAAAGTATCAGCACCAGAAAATACAGGACTGTGGAACTAGTGAGAACACATAACTTGTTCCTTCTGCTAACTTGTCCCTTCAGGTTGTCACTACCAGAAGAAACAAAAACCAGAAAAACCCAGGAACCTAAAAAGCATATTAAAATCCCCAAAGCTCATCACTCCTTTTTAGCAAAACTTGCCCTTACAAGTACTATGAAATATTTACGATGCACTATATTTATCCTCATTTGTTATATCACACTGAAGATAAAAGCTCTGTATAAAAAATGGTGGTGTAAGACAGTCCCTTTACCTTTTTCAATATTTTGTTATGTGCATTTCCCAACTAAATTACAAGTGCATATAATAAATCAACTTTTTCATAATAGTTTAGTAATATACTTTCCTTTTGTTAAATTTTAAAGTTATACATGTTTCATAAACCTCAACAGTCCCAACAAGATGTGGAAAATGTTTAACTAATAAAATTATGGGCTTTGTCTTCATGAAAGTGAAAGGTTTGTCTTTTAATATCTGTAATTATTAAATAACTAGACAGTTTCTAATGAATTAACAAATTTTCAGTTTCATAGATGATACTCTACAGCTCTAAATCAAGAATAGGGCAAAAAAAAAATTCTTGCCAGATTAGTCAGCCTTCTAAATCCCTGTTCTAATTACAGACAAATGCATTTTACAACTTTGTGCACACAATCAGCTGGTAGAATATGACTCTGGTATCAGAGACTTTATAAAATAATACTATGTCCCATCTTTCCACCAAAATGCTTTGGGGTGTAATGCCAACAATGGCATCTTTAACTCCTAATTCTCTAGAGGAATTTATATTGCCATTAGAATTACGGTTTAAGACATATGCTTGATCTGTCATATGTCTCACACTTCCTCAGATCATTTTCCAGAGTCTGTCACCGGTCACTGTAGTCTGACATTTGTCATTTACAAGTTACAGGTCCATCAAAATCAAAGGAAGCTTATCCAATGTCTTAAACATTAGGAACAATTTCTGTGAAGATTAAGGTATCTACACCTGTTTTATTCTCATGAAAACAAATCACTTGTAAATACCAAACTCAATATCCAAGTCTACATCAATACATCACTTCAAAGAAAACGGCAGACCTTTATGTATGACCAAGTTAAAGGACTGCACTTGGGTTCTCCTTATCATTGTCACTACTTCAGCAACACTGTCCTGTCAGCAAAGACATTACTCTATTAAAAATCCACTGATAACTCACAGATATTCATAAAATGTTCTAACATCATTATCCACAACCAAATAAAACGTTAGAGAAAATTGCAAAGAACCCAAACAGTTTCAAGATATTTTTGTTTTGTTTTGTTGTTTGCTTTTTCAGTTTATCTGCAATTTTGGGGTTTGGGTTAACACTTTTAATTCACTCGTATGTGTAAAACATTTAGAAAGAAATTATGAGGCATATTCATAAAATTCTGTAACAAAAAACCTCAGTTTTTTCTATTAACATTTTTTTTTAATTGAGCATTTTCCATTCATGCCAACACACTTGTTGAAACCAAACACCAGCTGCACTTACCCCAGTGTTGTCATGGTGACAATGGTGTACCAGAAGGCTGCGGGGATGCTGGTGAACTTGCTGGCTGATGAACCTTTCTCTGCATAGTACATGACTGTGGCAAAGATGATGATGGCCATAGTGAGCGAGAACAGGAGGAAGCCTAACTCCGAGGCACAACTCTTCAGCGTATAGCCCAGGATGCGCAGCCCCTGTGAGTGGCGGGAAAACTTAAAGATCCTGAAGACACGAAAGACTCGTAGTGTCACAAAAGCCCCACTGACATCCTCATTGTCCGTCATCACCAGGCCAATGTAATACGGCATGATGGCAACCACATCAATGATACTCATGACACTGCGCACAAATTTGTAGCGACTAGGGGCTGCCAGCAGACGTAGGAGATATTCGACTGTGAAGATCATGACACAGGCAGTATCCAGACAGAAGAAAGCCACCGCATAGCGCTCTCCACAGGGCAGCTCCTTGATGCGACCTGGGCTTACCCCGCACGGCACTGTTTCCACCACATTGGCAATGACAGAGACAGCAATGAAGAAACCAGTGACATAGTAGAAGACCAGAGCCAGGGTACTGGTGTGTGGGTTTTCAAAGGCCCGCCACATCCTCTGCCGAGCTGTCATTGAGGGCAAGGAGCTCTCAGCTGCATGATCCTGATCATTATCATCTTGCAGGCGCTCAGCATTCTCACGTCGGCGGTCCTTGTACTCCTCATAACAGCAGTCACCAATGATCTCAGGGATGATGCCAAAGAAGGCCAGTTCCTCATCATAAGCTGAGATGCACTCCTGGCGGGGATAATGAAGCTTCCCAGTGCGATAGAAGTTGAGAATGTGGCGGAAAATGTCAGGGTCCCGATCAAAAAAGTATTGCTGTGTCTCAGGGTGGTAGAAGAAGTCCCGCTCCGAACTGCCCAACAGAGTGTCAGGGTAGCGCTCTAAGGTGTCCAGCCATGTCTGGAACTGGATGCCACTCACATTCAGCACAATCAGAGAGTCCTGGCTTCGCTTCCTCTCCTGCCGCGGAGCTGCTGGCATGGGACCTGTGGCCACTGGCATCCATCCTATGGCCGCTGCCCTGGCAAAGGGTAACCAAGCTGCTACTCCTGCTGCCATGGTCCCAAGCAACTACTACAGCTAAGGCAGTCAATCTAGAGGCAGTTCTGGTCCAGCCACTACAACAAAGATGGAAAAGAAAAATACAAATGTTCATATATTTTTGAGGCAACAGAATTACTGAACATTGTTGTGATTTTCAGTATTAACCAAAAATCTTTTTGCTTCCTTTTTGTTTCCTCCCCTTTTTCATTCCAGAATATCCTTTCCAGGGGCTGGTTAGACAGTTAGGACAATAAATCTTGGAAATCAATGTATTCAAAGCAGCTACTCTAGCAGCCAGATCCTTTGGATACAAGGTCCACGCGAGTCCCCTGCATGGAAGACACGGTCCACAAAACGCTAACCTTAGGAGCCCGCTAGGATCTCTGCTGAAGCGGTGCAGCCACCTGGAAGGAGATTTTCTTCCACGCTCGATGCAGTCAGTCCTCCCGCCCGTCCTCCGCTCCCCGCCCGCTGCCGGAGCGGGGCCGCGGCCGGAGCCCTCCCGGGGCGGGCTGCAGCGAGGCCGCCCGGCGCCGCCGCCCGCTCCCCGTGGCGGGGCAGAGGGGATGGGCCGGGCGGGCAGCCACCACCCCCCTCCCCAGACGCAGCCCCGGAGCGGCAGTGGGACGAATCCTTTCCCTGACCTTGATCGCCACCCCGGGGACGGCTCCTGACCCCGGCGCAGGGCCGGGGAAGCCGGCGGGGCAGAGGGAGGAGCTCCGCACGGCAGCATTAAACTTTAAGGCAAGTTTTCCGTGGAGGAAGCGCGTTGAAGGGCGGGTGGCGCTGGGGAAGGGGCCCAGGAGGGGGAAGTGCCCCAGGCAGAGGGAGCGGGCGGAGGGGAGTCTCCCCGGGACGGGGCGTCCGCGCACGGACAGGGCTGAACCCGAGCGAGGAGAGTGGGGCCGGGCGGAGGCGCGGTGGCGGTGGCGGGGGTAGGAACGGGGGCTTTGGCGGCACCTGCACGAGGTGGGAATGCGTGGGGCATCCCCGGGAGCGGCCGAGCGGGCGGCGAAGGGCGAAGCCGGGGAAGCCCGGCGGTGGAGCATCAGAGGGGCAGGGGCTCCCCGGCGGCGG
>VZTO01013103.1:0-16773 GCA_013400615.1 Syrrhaptes paradoxus | reverse complement strand
CCTCCCCCGCCTCCTCCCCAGCCTCCTTCCCCTCGCCCCTTCCCCTCGGCTCTGCTCTCGCATCCCTCCGGACGTGCCCAGGCTGCGGCACCTACCTGGGAAAGTCTGGCGAGAGCGCTCAGTTGCATAGAGACTTTTGGAAATCTGGGCTCTGCCGCTAGATCTCCGCGCCCCGCCGGGAACGGCGGGGAAGTAGTTGCTCCTGAGAAAGCTTGATCGCATCCAAAGGGACATCGATAATAAGGCTTTCCTCCACCCNGGGCCATGCCGCCCTGCCGCCGCCCGCGGGCTCGGGGCGCAGGGGCGGGCGGCGGGGGGGAGGACATCGCTCTGCGGGCGGAACAAAGGGGCTGCGGGCGGCTGCGCCACCGGCGGCGGGGCAGGCGGGGAGCGCGGCTGTGTGTGTGTGTGTGCGGGGTGTGTGTGTGCGGGGGGTGTATGTGTGGGGGGTGTGTGTGTCTCTATGTGTGTGTGNCGTGCCCAGGCTGCGGCACCTACCTGGGAAAGTCTGGCGAGAGCGCTCAGTTGCATAGAGACTTTTGGAAATCTGGGCTCTGCCGCTAGATCTCCGCGCCCCGCCGGGAACGGCGGGGAAGTAGTTGCTCCTGAGAAAGCTTGATCGCATCCAAAGGGACATCGATAATAAGGCTTTCCTCCACCCCACCCCCCTCCGCCACTGCCGAGCGCCAAGCAACAAGTTCAAGGGGTGGGTGGGGGGAAAAAAACAACGTAATCGCGCCTGGCAACTCGGCGGAGCACGTCCTTTCGGAGCGCGGATCCTGCGGCGCGGAGCTGCCGTCAGGCGCGGCTGCAGCTGCGGCCCCTGCCCCTGCCGCGGNGGGGTGTGTGTGTGCGGGGTGTGTATGTGTGGGGTGTGTGTGTGTCTCTATGTGTGTGTGGTGTGTGTGTCTCTGCGGGGCCGGGATCCCGCGGTCCAGCCCCTCCGCCGGCAGCGCCGCGCAGCCCCTGTGGAGTTACCGGTGGGGATCGGGCGGCGGCGATGGCTTAGGTGAGGCATCTGGGGATTTCTCGGGAGCTTCTTTCCAGGGAAGGGGAACGATTTACTGCGGGAGGTGGGGGGATGGAATGCCGGGGAGCGAAGTGCGGCGCTGCTCCCCCCGAGCCGCTCCGGAGCTCTCGCTGCAATATCCAAACGGCTCTTACCGGCTTCGGGAACGGCGGGAGCTGGGACGGGTGCGGGAGCCGTTTCCTCCTCCGCTGCTCTCCGCTCCCGTGCGGAGCCGGCCCCTTTTTCCCGCCGCTAGATGGCGCGTGGATGCCGGGGAGCGAGTGAGTTCCGCGCCGGTGGGCGGCTGCGGGGCCGGGCGGGTGCCCCCAGCGCCGCGCGCTCCGGCCCGCGCTCTCTGCGCGTGAGGCTGCGCCAGGGCCCCCGCGCCGCGTGCAGCCGGGCTCGTGGCCGCGCTGCATCTCCGGGGGAAAACGTGGTTCCTCGGGCTCTGCCTGCCCCTCCAGTCGCCGCGATAAGCACAAGGAGCTGTCTGTGGTGGTTAATTAACATTCTGAGAACACTCGGTGCCTTCTCCGCAGAGCTCGCGTCAAGATACCGGGAGGTGTTCCTGCTCCTCGTTTGTGCTTGTTTCGGTTTAGCAACAGGAGGCTTCCAAAGGTACCACATAGTAAACAGGCTCCTTTATACTTGACGATCGTCTGACCAAACCTCCCATGCTAGTAACCTATTTTAGGCATATGCCAAAGAAAGCCGGAACCAAAAATAAAGGAAATATATACTGAAGCTGGAGAGGTGTCTCTTTTCTGTGTGTTAATAACATGCTCAACTTCAACATGTATTAGCTTCTGCTTCATTCCCGTGACAAAGATGAACACTGTCAGTAGTGCAGTCTCTAAGCTGTTCCCGTAAGAAGTACTTGAAAGCATGGAGAGAAAAGGGTTAAAAATGTTTGAGTGCAATTCCTATTTCAGCAAAACTTGTGATGATGATGGAGCATATATATCAAAACACGTGAAATAACATATTACCTACAATAAAGGATGCTTTCTGTCGTTTTACTGAAGTTGTTTGTTGTTTTTTTGTTTTGTGGTGGTTTTTTTCCTGGCTCAAATGTCCCATACATTATATCCTATAAATTAATCTATTGATTTGAAATTAGTTGGTCAGCTGTAGGTGTTGAGCTTTCAGTGATGCGGATATTCTTCTCCTATATGAAAGATTAGGGGGTTTGATTTGTTGCTCCAAAGACAGTCCTGTAGCAATTAGTAAAGCCCAGTTTATGGTCCTGTCAGGTCAGCACTGAGACAATGATACAAGGCTTCCTTTCCTGACAAATAATCAAAAGAGGTTTCAGTTTCAGCTATAGATTCTTTTTATAATCAATAACTGCTTTTATTTTTTAACATGACTAGCTTTACAGAGAAGAGTTACTGCTTTCAGTTGCTTTTTTTCTTTGCAGTTTTTCCAGAATAGAATTCTTCACTTGCAACAAAGGGTTCCCCCCCCCCCCGGCCCCATAGGTGAGAATGGGTTTCATCAGAGAATCACTTGGATTCTTGTTGTAATCTTAAAGTTGTTTCAGAGGCTTACATATTTCATCAGTAAATGGAAAAAAAAAAACAAAAACAAAAAACCTAAACAAGCCCTATACATTTAGACAACTGGGTATCAGGTAGTGTGATAACATTATGTCTGTTTTAAATCAGGGGTCTGAAACCAGCCCATGTTCAAAGTCTTTTCTGACATCATTGACCATTTGGAAAAATGATCACCTCACCTTAGATATTTGTGGATAGCCTGTAAGGGAGGCGTCTTTCAGAACCGGTATCTTGTAAGGAAACGACAAAAGAGTATTCCTATTACCTTCTTATTCTAACAAAGTCCATTAATATTCTACTGAGAAGTGATAACCACGAGCTCAAACTTTCACAACTTTTGCCTTGAACTTAGTGCCTTGAAATTGTCTGTCTGCAGTAGCCCGTCCTTTGTGCATTTCAGAAACACTAAATTCTTGGATATAACGTGTACCTAAATAATCAGCTCTTCTGAAGTCAAAATCCTGCCTGTGACATCAGAATTAGCTACCAAGGGATTGGTGAGATGTGACAGGGAGGATTATGACTTCAAGTAGGAATTAAGTATCAGGGACTCAAATGAGACAAAAATCCTATTTTCATGCGAAGAAAATAAATCCTAATAATTGTGGGAAAAGAAGAAAATGGTGCTAGAGGAACGCCCAATGGACTCTAGTATGAACTGTTTCTTAATTCTTTCTGAAGTCATGAGGCACAAAGAACTTGTCTGTGGATTAAAGAAGATAACAGCTATGATGCATGAGATATTAATGCATTTAATTTTTCCTTTAATATTTTTAGAAGTATTTAGAATGTTTGAAGCCAAGAGTTTTCTTTACAGACTGAATGTACATGTGCATCCCCTCTTCCCAATTTCTCTAATATTAAGCCAATGGTCTTCCCTTGAGAAGAGAACACTACAAATATTTAAAGCCACCTTGTAAGTCTTAACCTCGAGATTCAGCTGTACACCTGACTTTTATCTTTCCTTCCTCTTTATTCTAGAAGATAATTTCACAGTTCCTGCATTCTTACATTTTTATACACTCAATACCAAATCATAAAATCATGTGGAGACAACTAGTTTCTGACTATATGCTATTTTCACCCTTCTGGATTAGCAAGAATAGCTTCCATAAAAAACATGTATTTATCTACTGTTTGGTCAAGCAATGCAAAGGGATTTTTTTTTTAATTTATAGGAACCAAAATTATTCTTCTAAATACAAAAGTTTCTTCCAAAACCTGCTCTAATTATTGCTAGCATAATATTCTACTGATCTGCCTCCTCTACCTCATGTATTACTTGTTTGAAGGTCTGAGTGATTCTCAGCACTCAGCAAAAGAGATTTGTGTTTTTGGTGTTTTGTTTTGAGGTTTTTTTCCCAAATGAGGGAATATTCCTGCGACCTTCTAAGTAGAAAAAGCCTGGTATAAGGATTTCTAGAGTGCTGATCACAGCCCCACTGAAGAGCTGGGTCACACGATTAAGACCACGTCTCACAGAGGAAAATGTTTGATTCTAGAATGCAAATTTAAAAAGTCATACTTCGGTTAAACATGCAATCAACACAAATAGAGCCATACTCTGCAGTTTCCTTGCCTTCATAGATTTGTCTTGTCTAAATCTAGCTACTTTGTGTATTATGGTGCAGAAAGAATAAGGGGGAGGCTTTCAATATGGGCATAATTTTCCAAAGGCAAAAAGCCATCTTTCTGGGGGTTTGCTGAAATAGGCTCAGGTCACTCTGCAGTGCAAGTGCTTGTTGTCCTTCTTGCTGTATGGAGAAATGGATTTCTCTGAATGTTAAAAAATGACCTCTCATTGGTCACGGATCAAGACATACAGTGGGGGAAATGCACAATACGCACCATTTCTTTTAAATTCTGAAGCCAACCTGAGCGTTAGTATGGCCATCATTAACCTAAAAAAAAAACCAACAAAACCTTTATTTCTGTGGAAAAGATTTTTTCTGCATTTATTACAGATACAGTGGAAGGCAGAGCTATCAGCACTGTGGTTTCTTCGTTTCTTAAGGTGAGGTTAAGTCAGTACTTGGAATCATGTCCAGAAAACCTCATCTTCTTCCAAAGATGGGGCTGATTCAGTCTCCAATATTTGTACTTTATCTGCTGCAAACCAACAAATACTGATTTAGTAATTATATATGTTTTTCTTGATGTACAGGATATTATGTAAAAGATTAATTCTATTAAACTACGTATTGGTCATATTAAGCTCTGGAAATTCCTCTTCAACTTGGTGATATTTTACCCATCAATGAAATGGTAAATAAAAACTTTTGCACTTTTGATACATATTTCTCATTGTAAATTCATGTTTTGGCTCATATAATATCTTTAAATGAATAGTTGTTTTGTCTGTATAATGAGGCCAAATTTCACCCAGTTTAGCTCTAGGCACGTGTGCTGCCTGATTAGAGCCTACTCACCCTGACTTCCTAGAGTTAACAGGGAAACAACTCCAGAGAGCAATCCATCCTACCTGCAGTCTTGGGGTGTGCAGGCAGGTTATAAAAGGCATCCTGGAATGACTGTGGTCCTTAAGTTAGGAGTCTTAGATGCTTTAAATTAGCCAAGGTGATGATGAGACTGAGACAGTCTGCTAAGTTAATGGAAAAACTACCCTGGACTTCAAGTGTCTTTAAGGTCACATCCTTAGAAAGAGAAACTAAGAGAGAATTAATGCAGGAAACTAATTAGACACTAGAGTGGATCCACTCCTGGTTGAGCTGAAGCACTTTGGAGAGTCTTCTTTGACAAGGATGCCTCTTGCCCGATTTACTATGTGTCACCGTAACTGCATTTCTAATCACGTGCAGAATCTCCAGTGTCATCAGATACTCACCCTTCACTCCACAAGCACTTAAAAAAAAAAGGGGAAAAACCAGTAAAAAACCCTCTTAGAAGGTAAAATTAAAAACATGGATTAAAAACACTCCATATACTGAAGTGTGAGGCTCTAGTAAAGCACTCGGTTCTCACAAATCTCTTCATCAGTGCGTGACAACGTGCCGTTTTGACTAGTGGGCTCTTTTAACTACATAGAGTTCAGTACTTCTATTTGCCCTGTTTCTGTGCTCTGATTCTCTAACATACGAGTCTCATCATTTGCTTGAGTCATTGAGTAAAATATACATTGGACATGATTTAAGTTATTTTATCTAATCTGGTTCTCGAAGACAAATGCACATAAAGAGCATATTGCAGCAGGCAGACAATATCTGCAGAATTCACAGTCTGTGATTCAGTCATGAGTGTTCCTTCATGTTTCTTCTTGATTCAGAAAAAAAAGGTCGGCTAAACTGAAGGACTGACATAGGTCAAAACATAAATAAAATTTGTGACTCCTGTTCATTTTACTTCGGGCCCTGAATCCTACTCTGCACATTAAACTGAAATTATTCAGTAAGTTTTCCGGCCTTACAGCAGTGAAAAACGTAAATCAGATGAGAATCTCGATCTCAGCAGGAAAGGAACTTACCTGGAAGAGTTTATCAAAGAGAGCTGCCACATCTGCTAAACTATAACTGATTCACAGGGAGTTGCAGTGAAGAGGACACGGGTGGTCTGCAGACCGGTGAAACCATGGATGAGACAGACTCCGCTAGGGTGGTTATGAAGTCTTGGAGGATGCAATAAATTTGCACAAGCTTGGAAAGCTTGAGCCCTTCCGTTTTAAAATCAAGTTATATTTCTTCTTTACAAGTGTCCATAGACAAGGGCCAAGGTGAAAAATAAGATTGTTTACATTTCAGTAGCTTCCAGATTCAAAGAACATGAAGAACGTTGCAAAATAAAATTTCTTCCAATTCTCTTAAGGTTTTCAGCTCCTTATCCCGGGCCATCTATAGCCCTACCATCCTTGTCTACCTACTTACACTTGGAAAAAGCCATCTGATCATTGAAATGTGCTCTGTTGGGGTGATACTTGATAGAATAGCTGCCTGATGTTGGCTGAATAAAGCAAGAGAAAGGTAGTGTTCTTTGTATTTGCATCCATTTTAATTAAGATGGACAATATTGCTAAAAATTTTGAAATGGTGTTAAATTTGTGGAAAATATGGACAAGCAAAGCAAACTTGGTAAAGCTAATACTTTTTTCAGCCTTCTCATTCTGATTTTTCTTACCTCAGTCTTGGTAATGGATTTTGACAATGTTTTGAGAGTTATATATAAATACAAATGTGAGGATCTTTATATTTTTTTGTTTCTTTATATATATTTTGCTAGCAGACCTTTCTCTGTGTTCTGCACTCTAGGAGTGCTTGCCACATAGGCAATAGATTGTATGGTAAAATGTTTTATCAGCCAAAACAAAATAAAAAATGTCCTGATTTTTTTTTTTTTTACTTCACAGTTTTTTACTTCAACTTTTTAATTTTTATTTTTACTCTATAGCATACTTGCAGCATGGCAACCTTTCAATCTGTATCCAAACGTTACCATTTGAGATGTACTCCTTTTTCTTTGTATTCCAGGAAATGCAGGGTTTGGATGTCAGCCACCTTCCTCTGTTCCTGCCTCACAATGATCAATGGCTCCTTGCCTAATTAGTCCCATCTCCCTTATACTGTGAGTTCTTTCTAAACTGCTTTGATTGGCTCTGCTATTCAGTACCTCACGTGGAGGGTACCCAAAGATGGGTAATACAGGTCCAACTGAGAGCGACCGGAATTGTATCCTACCCGTTTTTAATAACTGTTTTCTCTTCCAGAAAAAGCTACCATTTCATGTCTCAGGGGCTTTATAGGAATCCTATGTGAAAGAGATGAATATGTGCAAAAATACAGTTCATAGAAACAATGTGTCATTCACTGGCACAAATGAATATAGAACATTTTTCAGAAGTTAGTAGATTGAATAAAGTTATTATCTTGCATTACAAATTACTTCCTTAGTCCAGCCAGCTCTTAGGAAAGGAAGAAGCCTGAGGTCAGGCAGACTGGCATGAAGCTGGTAAGTCTTCAAACCTGAGAATATCTGGAGAGCTGCCTGTAGGGGCACTTTTTATGCCAGTAATTGCTAATAGCCCCTGCACCACAGTTCAGAACAGGAAATAGAAGCCTTGTTTCATGTTAGTGATTGCTTTCTAATTGCATAAACAGCAATGAGAAAGCAGTCTTTTATAGCAGGCCACTTCTCCAGCTTAGGGAGGAAATAATTTTTTTTGTGGTGTTCTTGGTGGCATTGCTGCAGTGAATGTTGAATCCAAGCTTCCAACAGGAAGAAGGGACAAAATAAAATGTCTTGAAGCCTGTCTACAAAAGTGAAACCTTACCAATGATCGTTTGCATGAAATTAATTTAAAAAATTGTTATGAAAAAATAAAAATTAGAAAAGCTAGCATTTTTTTCATAACATCTAAAACCAGTTTTATTCCCCTGGAACATAAAGGACAGTATAAGAGTGGAAAGTTAACAAGCCCTGAGAAGCATTTTATTTCTATTTGATGCCATGATATTAGCGGGTGTCATCTGGACCTAGCAGTCATAAACTCGAGAAGTTAGCAGTCATACAATCAAGAATTTACAATTAAAAACTGTCTTAAATTTTCTGGTCTTTATGCTCTACATGCTTCCAAAAGAAATATGTCACAGAGATACATTAGGCTTATTCATTATTTAGCTTCATCACAAAGTTAGACAAATATTTTATTTCTTGGTGAACAATGCTTCACCTCAAGGGCAGTTTTCAGCACGTGTTATTCGGTTATTGCCGCTAAAACAAGCTGACAGCTTGGACAAAATTATTGCTGTCCAAGTGAAAAGACGTGTGTTTCAGTGAAATCATGCATGCTTCATAAAGAGGCTGTAGCTTTGTTTACCAATTAAAAATATTATTTTGCTGCAGTAACATTGTTCTTAAATCAAATAGGAAGAAAGTATCTAATTTTAATTACAACCTTCTTAAAGAAAGATAATAAGGAACAAAATCATTACAATTTAAAATCTGTACTTTCCTTCCAGCTGTATATGTAGCATTGCCCAGTCACTTGAGAGAACTGCTATATGACATAAACCCGCCTCGAGACTGCAGCAGTTACAGTCTGGATACCTGACATACACCATGTCAATTAAAAAAAAAAATCTGAAGGGGTGAAACACCAAGTAGTAAGGACATTTCTGTAAATACAACTCTGTTAGAAGAAACAACTTGAAACCATTTGTGTAGCTTAAGGTCCCAGAATCAATGACAGTTCGGTTATGGGTCAAAGTCTGTTTGCGGCTTCTGTTCCGCTCTCATCAGCCTCTGCAAACCAGTAATGCAATTCACAGTGAGTTTGGGTCTCTAATTTTATCTGTTTTATTGAATGGAAATGTTGTCTAGATGGAACATCAATCCTTCCAAGCCCCATACTGTATTCTTCTGATTCATCCCCCAGTTATAGCAATTAGTACAGAGTATCATATAACATCGAAAGCTTTAAAAAAATGAGTAGGACTGTGAGCAGCATAACTAATGATGTCTGGTTTCCCTCCTGTCTCTGATGTTTAAAAAAGGGTGTTCTCATCAGCCTCTTTCACAAGTAATAATAATGGGGTGTCTCTTTTCCATCCTATTGCCAGTTCTCATAAAACTGTAAAAACTGCTTATCTTTAGGCTCTTTACCCTTCCAAAAAGATGCTCTAGAGTTACTGAGTTTGACAGACAGACTGACATGGGAAATGAGTGCATTCACTCAATTACTTGGAAATTTACTCAATTACCTAGAAAACCAGGCTACAAAATGCCATCTCCCCTCATTTTGATATGTTGATTCTGAGAATTTCTAGACAGCTCACTGTGGAAATGAGAGATCTCTTTTCCAGTCTTTTTGCTGTGGACTTCCACATTTCTTTCTCTGGAGGTGAAACTCTGGAAAAATAGCACAAAGGTTGCTCTTACCTCATTGCTGTGCCCCTGAACTACACGAAAGAAAATATGATTGAGAAGAGGGAATCCTTCTGCAGCTTTTCCGCAGCTGCTAATGGAAAAAATGGCAGCTGATAGCCAGAGGTGCATGTAGATCAGCACGGTTCTTGAACTAGCTCTTTAGTGGTGTATCCCTGGTTTAGACCCTCATTTGTGTCAGCTCAAATGCTTAGTAACTTGCAGGGATGTCAATAAAATGTCTGTAACAGACTTGTGTGTATGTGTGTGTACACAGGTGTGATGCAGCAGAGGTGTAAGAGGACACTATCGTACAAAACAAGCACAGTATAGGTTTCATTATCACAATGATACTAACAAGATGAGAGTAGCTATTGGGAGGAAGCAAAGGCCTTTAACTTGGAAAGGTCCTGGTAACTTTTGTGGCATTGCCACAGGCTTGTCTCCTTGAGCTTGGGAAAAGCCTGCAAAACACCCATTAAGAACTGGTGTGGCATGACAACTCTGTAACATGCTTAAGCATCAGTAAAAAACCATACTTATGGGAACCTGTTACTTGATGCAGCTTACATACTGAGGTTTTGTCTGGCTATCCCCAGGCTGGCAGAGACAGGCATGTAGCAGCTCCACATGAGTACAGAAAAGCTCACAGAAGAGGAAGTTACAAACAAAGTAATAGTCTTTTTTTTTTTTTCCTGGTATTTTCCTGTGTATAACAGCTAAAGAGTCTTACCTTGTTAATATTGCTTTGATAACAAATAATCTATACAGTTCTTATTTTATATGATCTTGTTGCATGTCACTTAAGACAGAATAACAAAGACAGATTTCAGGGAGCTTCAGAAAGTTTGGATGGGGATAGAGCTCAGTATTTCCAAAATAAAAGCTATCCCTGATCTCAGTAACCTATAGAACTGGGAGAAGAGCAGTTTAGAAAAGCACCACATCTCCCTGAGCCATTTCTAGTCTATGAAAATATTAAAGGGAAACTCTTCAGTTATTTTCTTCCTGTTTTTTTCCTGACATATCATTTTGTGGTTGGGCCCATTGGGCAACTTTTCATACTTTTTGAAAGTGTCATGTTTTCAGTGACATTTTATAAATGTCTAAGTGCGTTCAGACCTTGAAGACGGGAGAGTGAAAGAGCCATCTTTAAATACGGCAACAATTCGAACTCTCATTGCTGGGCATTAGGGACCTAATGGTGAGCACCTCCTGCAAAGTGCTGCACACCTCCTGCTCCGAATTAAATTAATGACGTCTAAGAATGTTTAGCACCTCACGAGAATGAATTCTTATTTATCACCCAATAAGATACCAGAATGGGTCATAATTATTAAATGGAAGCTCTTGTTTGTCATCCCTATTAACTTTAGCACCATCAGGAAGAGTTCCTGTATGAATTATGCATCTATTTTTCCTTATGCTGGCATGAGGGTAAAATTAGAGCTCAGAATGCAACTGCCTATGTGGAAATGGCTTTTCTTAGTCAGCATCAAGATGTATTGATCCATAACACACTGTATAAATTATATATGTTAATGTTCCCATGATTAAATTGGTACAATACTTGACAAGCTAATTCTCTTTTAAACTAATATATGTGTACAGTATTAAAAAAAGCTAAACAAGGAGTAGAATATGTAGCACTTAACATTTAACATACAATAAAACCAACCCAAAATTATACTTACAGAAAAAAATCCCAGTAAAAAATATTGTTAAACAACTTAATTATAGCAAATTTCCTAGAATTAATTTGCCATATATGGAACACTTCACAATGGTCGGACTCTATATTCTGCATGTGATATTAAGCAGAAAAATTCAGCAAGGAGTGATTTTACTGCTGCAAGCCACATTCAATCCAGTTCACACTGTTGCGCTTCTGATTAAAGCCACAGGAGCAAACAGATTTAATAGGATTGTGTAACTGGAAGAAGAATTTTAAAACCTTCACTTCTGTTGGTGTATCGAAAATGGTTATTTTAAAGGTAGAGCTAATTGTTAATATAATTTGTATCATTGAAGAAATCTTTTTACTATGAAAAAAGCACTTTTTCTACTGTAAGTATTCTCTTTTTTTCTATTTTCTTTGACTAACAGCACAAAGGGCAATAAGAATACCTGTTTCTCAAAATCCAAACAAACCATACAATGTCAGATCATAAGGGTGCTTGCCTTTCTTCTGAATTCATAATCTCCTACTATGTTTCATTACCTATGGAAAACTCAAATACAGTATCTGGTTAACTGCACTCAACCTTTCAGGAAATTACAAAATCCAGTGCTATGTCTGAATAATAGAAATTTTGCTATTTGGTTTGGAGGAATGTAAATATCATGACTCTAAGTAAAATAAAAATGACAAAAGGAAAAAGTTGTACATGAGTACTCTCTTACAGAAAAGCAAGAAATGTACATGTTCATGTCATTTTAAACTTGAGCTAAAAAAGTTTTCTGTAGCCAAGTACATTTTCCATGGCAAAGCTGTAAAGATAGATAGGTTACTGCTATTGCTTTCTGGCTTGCTTTGTTTTGTTTTGTATTGGATATGTAGTTGACAAGCTGGTAGCTTTTCAAATAAAATAATTTATGGTTGGTAGTAGAACTGCAATTGATCGGTTTTGTTTCTTTTTTTCCCTGTTGCCAGCTTAAACAGAAAAATTAAAAAACCCAAAACACTCTTACATGTTGACCCAGAGGTAAAAATATTTGATTGTGAAAAAAAAAAGAAAAAAATGGAAAAAAATAGAGTGAAAACAAATTAACTCATTCACATGTCATGGCTGGCAACTAAGCACCACACTGTCACTTGCTTACTCCCCCTGGTGGGATGGGGGAGAGTGAGTGTGGAGCTGTTGGCTGGGACACAGTTAATTTTCTTCATAGCAGCTAGTATGGAGCTGTGGTTTGATCTGTGCTGGAAACAGTGCTGACAGTACCGGGGTGTTTCAGTTACTGCTGAGCAGTGCTCACACAGAGCCAAGGGCTTTTCTGCTCCTCACACCTTCCCAACCAGTGAGTGGGCTGGGGGTGCACAAGGAGTTGGGAGGGGACACAGCTGGGACAGCTGACCCCAGCTGACCAACATGATGTTCCATACCGTATGATGTCATGCTCAGCAATTAATGGGAAGCTTGGCAGGGGGGCACTGCTTGGAGGCTGGCTGGGCATCGGTAGGTTGGTGGTGAGCAACTGTTTTTACTTGCATCACTTGTCTTTCTTTGGTTTTATTTCACTCTCTTTGTTGTTTTTGTTTTCGTTACAATTTCTTATTGTTACTTTTATCATTATTACATTATTTTATTTTATTTTATTTCAGTTGTTAAACTGTGTTTATCTCAACCCATGAGTTTTCTCACTTTTACCCTTCCAATTATCTTCCTCCGTCCCACTGGTGGGGTGAGTGAGTGAGTAGCTGTGTGGTGCTTATTGCCAGCCAGAGTTAAACCATGACAATGTATAATGCAATCCTATTAAAGACAATTGTAGTTTCCCTTTTCTACATTGTGCTAAATGCACATAGGCTTCATGCAATAGCATATGACTATCTACAGTGATTACATGACATGGAAGGGATGCTGACTTAGGACACAGCATAAAGAGCTTTGCAGCACATCAGTAGACTATTTCATTTGTGAGGCCATGTTTCACTTTTCAGTCCATGACCTTTTGTATGTTTTACAGAGTAAGGAGTATTTTAAGGATGCCTTTTTGCTCTCACAGAACCACCTTAGATGCCAAAGTGCTTTACAGATATCATATAAAAATCTTCTGGCATCTGTTTTCCTATTATTTTTTTATGCAAAAGTATTACAAATATTAAGAGTAAAGAAGAATACACTGAAAGATACTATGAGTAAAGACGAGATGAAGTTGCGTACATTTCTCTGTTGACAATAAAATATTATAGAATCATAGAATGGTTTGGGTTGGAAGGGACCTTAAAGATCATCAAGTTCCAACCCCCCTGCCACGGGCAGGGACACCTCCCACGGGCAGGGACACCTCCCACTAGCCCAGGTTGCTCAAAGCCTCATCCAGCCTGGCCTTGAACACCTCCAGGGATGGAGCATCCACAGCTTCTCTGGGTAACCTCTTCCAGTGTCTCTAAGTTCTTAATTTTTAGATTATTAAACTTAGGTGAGATGTATCCTGCCTTGCAATATGCCTTTAGAGAGCCTCTGCAACTGTGTTCAGGTTTCTCCCTGGGGCTGATTCTTTACTAACTCTGAGTAACACTTCATGTTGCTAACAGTCTCCATTATGACCTTGCAATGTCATCAAATAAGCATAGGTCATCCCAAGAATTACCTTCTGCTTACTTACCTCATGGAATTGTTAATATTCATACATGTCAAATACCTAAAGATTCATTGGACAGTAATTCAGTAGTTCACGCACAACATACAGTACTAAATATTGTTAGGATTTCCTGTTGCCACTAGTAATAAAAGCTGCTCTCTACAGTTGATATTAGTAAACCTGAGGTTTTTTGTCATATGCATTCTCCTAAACAATAAACTAAGGCAATCTTTTCTGTTAGATACAGGCATGTCATTAATGGGAGGCAGCAGCATATGGACAAGAGTGTTTAATTTTTATAGTATATACCCAAATTGTATTAAAAACTCTACACATTTATCCTACTTTGATCACTGTGGGAGATGTAAGTAAGCATATAAAATTACAAATTAATCTTACTTACACAGTAGGAGAAAGATTTTATGTCAAGGAGTAAGAGTTACAGAAGTACAATCAAAACCCTTATTAGCTTATTACCTATATTGGTCATACTGTAAACCACAGAATACTCGGCCAGTAGAAAAATAGAGGTAAAGTGTCCAAGGCACCAGGAAGTTTACACATAACCATTCAGAAACTAATGCCCACGTTCTGGATGGTTCTTCAGGTTCAAAATACTTGTTCAAGGGTGCAGCATTAATCTTGAATGCTCTTACTGGGAGGATAAAAGCCTAAAAAAAGTGTTAGCTTTCCCAGTTATAGACTTAACTGACAAGCACAGCATAAAGCTGCAAGATAAGCATGCACATTTTGCTTCAAATAACTGTGGATTTATTTTGCATATGCCAAAGCTAGGGAAAAATTTAAAAATAATCTAAAAACCCCAAATGAAATTTTTCTACAAAAATTTTATCATGTGCTGGTTTTGTCTGGGACACAGTTAATTTTCTTCATAGTACGTGGTATGGGGCTATGTTTCAGATTTGTGCTGGAACCTGTGCTGATAACACGGGATGTTTTTATTATTGCTGAGCAGTGCTTTCACAGAGCCAAGGGATATTCCAGACCATATGACATCATACTTAGCATATGAAGGGAAGAAGAAGGAAGTTAGGGGATGTTTGCAGTAATGGCCTTTGTCTTCCCAAGTAACTGTTAGCGTGATGGAGCCCTGCTTTCCTGGAGATGGCTGGACACCTGCCTGCTGATGGGAGTTAATGAATTCCTTAGTTTGCTTTGTTTGCATGTCTGGCTTTTGCTTTGCTTATTAAGCTGTCTTTATCTCAACCCACGATTTTTCTCACTTTTACTCTTCTGATTCTCTCCCCCATCCCACCGGAGGGGGGTGAGCAAGCCGCAGTGTGGTGGTCATTGTCAACTGGGATTAAACCATGACATAACTATGAAGAAAATTAACTCTACCCCAGCCAAAACCAGAATATACATCTAATCCTTTTTGTTCCAAATGTGAATACATAAAAGTCATATCAGAGACTCAAATGCAGAGCGTCATACATAATTTTAATCCCTCATCCTGTGCTGTAGGTTACAGATATGGAAATTAGAGCATGTAAAAGCTTCTAAAAGTGAATGTCTTTCTCATTGCCTTTAAATCTTGTACTGTTAACAGTAAATGTTTTATGGAGTTATTTTGGAATACCCTATGTGAGAACTAAATGAATTGCAAATTGTTTACACAAAATTATGGAGGGAGTTCAGCATTTCATGGCAGTGAAAAGTATATCACACATGGTGACTTTCCCTCTGTGGCTTCATACCTAGACAGTGCCAGACTGAAAACTGGGCAGCACGCAACAGCTGAGAAGACAAAGTGTGATGTGCATTTAATTTCACCACGAGAACTGTCACATGCCATGAAACACAGCAACTCCTACTGCAAAATAAATGAATATATGCGTGTATATGATATATATATGCACGTATATATTGCTTGTTTGATATATTGTATTTCTTCATTATAGAGACAATCAAGTGTGACTGTAACAGCTGTACGGTTTAGGTATATGGTTCTGTGCATGGGTTGCAGGTGCCAAATGACAAAAATCTATAGAAAGTCTGCTAATTTTCTAGACCACAGAAATCCCTCATTGCATGGAGATTACAAAAAAAATGAGTGAATTGAAACCTATGTATCTATTTTTTTAAAACCACCAGTCTCTCAATAAGAAATAATAAAAAGACTGTGCTTTTGAAGAGCCTGAAATGCTTTATGCTTTGCTGCTGCAAATTTAGTCAGCAAAAGCAGCTCAACTCATCTAAAACTCATTTCTGAGTTGTGCTGACATTAATGAAACCAACAATGATACTGGTGCAAAAAACAGTGAAGGAAAGAATGAAGTTTTTTGTTTTAAGCTTCATTGAAAATAGAAGACAGAACAGTTGTGTAATGGGAACAATTTGTGATTAGTAGAATTCAAAATGTCATCAAAATTTAAAATAATCAGACTTCAAGTGTTAGTGGATCACAGGTTGGCTAAATTTGTTGCAACAACAGATAAAAAAACCAATTCTAATTGATTACAGCAAGAGATAAAAAAATATTCCAAAAGTCACATAGTGCATGTCCCTCGAGACTTTTGGCCACAATTGCTGCAATGTGGCTGTGATTTATTTTATGCTTAGATTTTAGATCCTACGGCTGTCCAGTGATTTACCACGTTCATAACAAAGAACTGTAAAGCAGCTAAGGGTCTTTCCAGAGCTTCCTGCTCTACACACCTGGCAGATGCTCGCGGTAGATCCTGACAAGACAGTCTTTTGCCCCAGTGGGATCACTTTTCCTTGTTTCCAGCCAAGCAATCCACACAGTTCATTTCGCTGGTGAAGGCTGCTACTGGTGACGTGAAGATCCTTCACCAGCTGAGGGACCTGAAAAGGACAAAAGGGCAGAAAGCACTCCAGTTTTCAAGAGTAATGCTTGTGTCCTTACTTTGTACCCACCACTTGGAGAAAAGATGCTGGAAACCTTCTGACCAGGTGTCTTTTTAATGGATAATTGGGAGTGAACAGAGAGAGAATCCCAAGGAGTAAAAAGAGAGCGAAATGGACTTCAGGGCCCTTGGGGGA